>CANYLF010007012.1:0-11253 GCA_948193215.1 Bocquillonia castaneifolia
ATAAGTTCTGACACCTTGAATCCTATGTCAAGGGGGACTCTCTCACCACATAAGGGGGGTTCCTACTCCTAAGGGGATTCTGACTCATTACAGCAAAGGAGGACTCCTAAGTCTATTAGGACAAGGATTCCTAGGCTTAAAGGGATTGTTTCTACTACTATATAAACCCCTGCCATCTAGGGGATCATGTGTCGTTCTCTCATCCACATACATTCATAACTTTTAAGAGAATATCTCTAACTTAAGCATCAGAGTCAGACCCCGGGGACCACCCCAAGTCTGCCTTTGTTTTGCAAGTTTCGGTGACTTAGGCAACACTCAATCAAGGGGAACGTCCTGAACGTTTCATTGGTAAGGTGAGCGCGGACTGTTTTTACTCTGAAAACAGTTCATCATGACGAATAACGACCCTCCCTATGGTTTACCTCCTAGTTTCTTTGGCTCAGGAGGACTTCCGGTGTGGATGTCACAACCACCCAGAACTACTCAGGGGACTCCCCTCACTTAACAACCAACTAGATTTCTAGTTCCCACTGCTAATCAAACTCCTCAACGTACTTTAACTCTTGGAACTCAGTATCCTCAAACTCGAGGGTATCCACCAATGCCATCGGGAACTCCCCCTGTCACACCAGATCCACCAGCAACTTCCATGCCACCACTGGTTCCCCCAGTTCCAGTAAGGCCTCCTGGAACAGATTTTAATGTCCCTTATTTGCCTCCTCCACTTGTTTTTCAGCCAGGCCCTACTTTCGTTCCAAATTAAGGAATCCTCATTCCTTGTCCAAATAATGATATTCCCCATCCTCTAGGAGTACAAGATCAAACTAATCTGGCCATACTTCAAGGGCACCATGAGTATGTTCCTTACTTTGTCCCACCTGCTGCACCTCAGGGGGTCAATTTTGATGGCGGAAGGAAGGGAGTAGAGAATGACCTGGATGATGCATCTTCTTATCCTACTAACACAAGAGGAAATGAGAGGAGTAGCATGATTAACGCAGCTGATGTAGCCAGAATTTTGGATAAAGCATGTCAGAAATTTGATGACAAAATCCAAGACATTAAAGGCTGGATAGAAACAAGGGACAAACAACCTAAAAAGAAAGCCAAGAAGAAAACGCAGAAAGTTACCTCCTCTGTCCTAGAGATTAAGGAGAAAATGCCAAAAAGGGGAGACGAACAACTAGAAAGAGCAATAGCACAAAGGGTGGAACAGGAAGAAGATGAAAAGGAAAAAATAGAAAACAAGCCAGAGAAGTCATTGGCAAGATGGGCATGCAAGATTTCAACCCTGGGTTCAATTTAAAGAATAAGTCGCCCTTGGCTCAACACATTCTAGATACACTTCTACCCAAAGGGTTTAAGTTCCCCACACTAGATGTTTATTCTGGAAATTCCGATCCTGCAAGCCACGTCTACAAATTCCAGACATCTATGAGTGTCCAAACTAGTGAGGACTATATATGGTGCAAATTCTTCCCCACCACCTTACAGGAGAACACTGCAGATTGATACAAAATATTACCCCCTCACTCAATACACTCCTTTAGACAACTCACCACAGCATTCAGGTAGAGATTTGCGACCTCCATTCAACAGAAAAATGTGTTAGCAGACCTATTCTCCATCCAGCAAAGGGAAGGCAAACCCTTAAGAAAATACATAGAGTGGTTCAATGATAAGATCACCAAGATAGAAGATTTGAATCAGAGTGTAGCTTGCTCTGCTATGCTCCATGGTATAACAAATTAGGAATTCAGGAAGGAATTGTTATCCAAGGCTCCTAACAATGTAGAAGCCCTAATGGCACTTGCCAACAAAGCCATAAGAGTGGATAATGGTTAATATTATCTGAAGAGAATGAAAGAATATAAAAGGAAGCTTTCCCCAAGGGGAGATAAGCGATCTCCTAAAAGAAGTAAAAATTCAGGTGGTGATAATGGGTCTAAGAGCTCCAATCTTCCCAAATACACACCCCTTAACATATCATGAGAACGAATCCTCATGCACATCAAAGACAAAAGAGAGAGGATAGAATGGCCAAGGAGGATGAGTTCATACATAACTGAGAGAAGGGACAATGGCAAGTACTGCCAGTTTCACAAAGATGTAGGCCACAATACAGAGCAATGCAATCACTTGAAAAAGGAGATAGAAAAGCTCATTCAAGCTGAGTCCCTTAGGCGATTTGTCAAAAGGGACGATCATGATAGACTCGCCTATGATAGAGATGATTGAAGAAATGATAGAGAGATAGAGAGGCGAGATAACAGATAAGAAGAAAAGCCTAGAGGTCAAAGTGGTGACAGAGGAGAATATAGAAGGAATGAAAGAAGATAAGAGAGGAGGCGAGACCCCAAAGATGATGAAAATAATGATGAAAATGAAGGCGATAAAAAATCTAGAGGAGAACCTGTTAAGCACATATATGTGATTGCAGGAGAAATTGCAGGAGGTGATAGTTCTACCAAGAGAAAAAGGTTAGCTAGGTCCATCTATTCTATTAATTCAAAGGCGGTTCTAGCATAACATATTGGAACAGTGCAAATTTCAGCTGCAGATAAGGGGGCGACCATAACCCCCCCATAAGGATGCTTTGTTAGTCAAAGCCCCGATTCACAATCACATGGTCCACAACATACTGGTAGACACAGGGAGCTCAGTAAACCTCCTCACTCTGAAAGTATTTGATAAAATGGGGCTAAATCAAGCCAAGCTATCCCCTGTCAGCACTCCCTTGGTGGACCTAGGAGGCAAACCAACCACAATAGTAGGCTCGATCAAGCTTAAAGTAGAATTGGGCAAAGGAGACATAACCAAGGTCTTGCAAGCAGAATTTATGGTGGTTGACATCACATTCGCATACAATGCTATTATTGGGTGACCAATCCTCAATGAAACTTATGCCAGCATCTGTATACGATATCTGCTTTTAAAGATTCCTACCTCAAAAGAAGAGGCGATAATCAAAGGTGACTAAAGACAGGCCAGGATCGCCTACTGTCAGGCACTAAAAGGGGTGTTCTCAACCATTATCATAGAAGAGAATATCCTGCCAATGGAGAATAAAGCTGAACCTATTGGAACCATTCAAAGTAAAGCCTTAGGGATGGCCAAGGAAATAAAAGTGGGAGAGATGGACCCAAGGATCCTGCAAGGAACTTTGCAAGTTTTATCAGAATTTCAGGACACTTTTGCATGGATCGAGGATGAGCTAATAGGAGTTAGCAGAGAAGTAATGGTACATAAACTAAATATTGATCTAGCAATCGCCCCTATAATACAAAAGAAAAGGAAGCACAGTTGGCCCAAGCAGATCGCCATCAGTGAAGAGATCAATAAGCTAATGAAGATGGGAGTAATCAGGGAAGTCCAATACCCTGAATGGTTGGCGAATGTGATAATGGTAAAGAAACCTAGTGGCTCATACAAAATGTGTGTGGACTTTACTGATTTAAATAAGGCGTACCCAAAAAATAGCTACCCATTACCAAAAATTAATTAGTTAGTAGACTCCACTGTAGGCCACCGGCTATACTCCCTAGTGGATACCAAATCTAGATACCACCAGATACTAATGCATCAACTAGATGAAGCCAAAACCGCCTTTACAACTCATGAAGGCACTTATTGTTATACTAATATGCCCTTTGGCATAAAGAACGCAGGAGCCACCTTCCAAAGGATGGTCAACAAGATGTTCAAAAATAATATAGGCAGAAATGTAGAGATCTATGTGGATGACATGATAGTCAAATCAAGGCTGGTAGAGGAGAATCCTAAGGACTTGAGAGAAGTCCTCGAGATTCTTAGAAGATTCAACTTAAAATTAAACCCAGAGAAATGTGTCTTTGGTGTCAGATCAGGCAAGTTCCTGGGATTCATGGTATCCCAAAGGGGAATTGAAGCCAACCCTGATAAACTCCAAGTGATAATTAACATGGAACTGCCTAAAACACTTAACGAGGTTCAAAAACTCAATGAGGGAATCACCGCCATAGGATGGTTCATTTCAAGCTCGGCCAAGCGATGCCTACCATTTTTTAAGACTTTGAAAGATCCCAAAAACTTTCAATGGTCAAATGATTGCTCAAAGGTCTTCCAAGAAATCAAGACATTCCTAACATGCCCCCCGTTGCTAAGTAGGCCAATAGAAAGGGAAGCGCTATACCTTTACTTATCCACCACGGAGGAAATAGTGGCATCAGTACTTATAAGAGAGGAAGATGGTGAAGAATTGCCCATCTATTACATCAGTAAAGTGCTACATAAAGCTGAGCTTAATTACCCAAGGTTAGAAAAGTTACCCTTTGCACTGTTAATGGCAACGCAAAAACTAAGGCATTACTTCGAGGCACACCCAGTCGTAGTCAGAACAGACAGCCCCTTGAGAAAGGTGTTGCAAAAAGCGGAGGCTTCAGGAAGAATAGCAGAATGAGCGATCCACATTGGAAGCTTGGGAGTTACTTATGAACCACAAAAGGCGTTAAAGGCCCAAATGTTGGCAGATTTCATGGCAGAGATGACACTAGGGGAACCCTTAGCCACCAAAGGGATTTCCCCATGGAAACTAATGGTAGATGGTGTAGTCTGCTCAACAAGAGAAGGTATCGATATCTTAATCAAAGGACCAGACAAGATAGAAATCAAATATGCAGCTAGAATAGGGTTCACCACTTCCGATAACATGGCTGAATATGAAGCCCTCATCCTAGGGTTACAAATTACCCTGGAAATAGGCATCACAGATCTAAAAATTTATAGTAACTCACAGCTGGTTGTGAACCAGATCTCGGGCGCTTTCCAATCAAATGAAGATATGACTAAGTACGTCTCCATGGTAAAGCAACTAATCACAGAAGGAGAAAAAAGGAACGATGGCCAGTGGTGAATATTGTAAATCCCCAGAACAGAAAATCAGGGGGCTGATAGCATTGTAAAGATGGCAGCAGAAGGAATGGCGATCCCTAATGTACTGATCGAAGAGATAAAATCCCCTAGTACCACCAAGGTCAATATCCTACCAGTTGAAGACAATAGAGGATGGATGGAACCGATTATCCAATATTTGGAAAACGGCACCCTACCAAACGATCCAAAGGAATCAAGAAGGTTAATGAGGAAAGCTACTGAATATGCTTATAAGGAAGGGGAACTGAGAAAGAGGTCCAAAAGCCAATCTTGGCTCAAATGCTTGAGTGAAACTGAAGCAGATTATGTGTTAAGAGAAATTCACAAAGGAATAGGAGCCACCCATAAAAATGCTAATGTGCTCGCCAGAAAGGTGATCCTGAGAGGATATTATTGGCCCACCATAAAAAAGGATACTAAGAATTTGGTGTCCAAATGTAAGGCATGCTAATATCATGCCAACATACATCATAAGCCAGCAAAAAACATGATCCTAATAGGGAGTGAATGGCCATTCGCCCAATGGGGGATGGACATCCTTGGACCATTTCCCATAGCCAAAGCACAAAAGAAATTATTGATAATGGCGATTGATCACTTTACTAAGTGGATTGAAGTAGAAGCAGTCCCTACAATTGCATCACAAAGGGGTCTAGGACTTCTTTTTCAAAGAGGTTATATGCAGATTTGGGATCCCCCATACTCTCATTACAGACAATGGCATACAGTTCACCTCTCAATTATTTAGGAACTTTTGTGAAGCTTTTCAAATTGAGCAGAAATTCTCCTCAGTTCACCATCCTCAAACTAATGGGCAAGCAGAGTCAGCTAACATGATCATTCTTTAAGGACTTAAGAAGAGACTGGAACAAGAAAAAACCAGCTGGGTAGATCATCTATTCAATGTCCTATGGTCCTATACAACAACTCCTAGGGACCCAACAGGCGAAACCCCATTCGCCCTATGTTATGGTTTAGAAGTAGTGGTCCCAGTAGAAATTGGGGAAAGGAATTTCAGGATAGAGGAACTCTCACCCATTAACGAACAAGAGCTCCGAGTAAATGTAGACCTATTGCCAGAGAGGCAAGAATAGGCATATTTGAGAATGATGGCACGCCAACTAAAAATGGCACGGTTCCATAATAGGTGAGACCGAGAAAGGAAATTTGAAGAGGGGGAGCTGGTCCTTAGAAAGAGTGAAGTGTCCATGCAAGAAAATAGAAAACTACAAGCTAATTGGGAAGGTCCCTACTAGATAGCCAAAGAAATTGGTAAAGGCGCTTACAAGCTTAAAACACTTGCTAGAGAGGAAAATCCCCAGATTATGGAATGTGGAACATCTCAGAAAGTTTCACCAGTAAAAAGACCTTACAATAGATAAGGCGAAACGAGAGCCCTTATAGGAGCTGAGACAACAAAACCTCTAATAGCAACTGAGGTATCTATTTATTTTCATTTAAGTTTTTTCTTTTCTTTTATTTAAATAAACAAGCACATGTAAGGCAAATGGGAGCCTAACTTAAATCCCCTAGAAGATCAATAAAGATATCGTTTGCTAAAATCTAGCTTGATATAAGTCAAAAGGACCTTTCACGATAAAGGCAACTACTGAAATAAGGCGATCTCCTATAAATAGGTGACTTATGGGCAAAACACCACCCTAAGACCTCTCACGTTGAGGTATAATAAACCCCATTGGGGAAATAAAAGACCTTATAAGCTAAGACAAAAACACAAGAAGCTATATCATAAAGACCTTTTACGATAAAGACAGTTATCAACTTAAGGCGACCTCTTATTAAGGGGTGACCTAAAAGCAAATATTACTAAGACCTCCAAGGCAGGGGCATAATCAATCTCATGGGAGAAGAAAAGACCTTAAAATACTGAGGCAAACAAAGACCTTAGGATTATCTAAAGGCAAATTTGTTATACTTAATAACTAAGGAGATTTTCAATTCTTATTATGCATGATAAAGGCATAAGGAAGATTGACACAATTCAAGGTGAATGAATGAATAGCAATTTAATAAAGACCCTCAGAATATTTAAAGGGCATATTCTAAGTAGAACTAAGGGGTCAATAAAGAAATCCAAGGGCGATGCACGGCGAACAACAGTGTATTACAATAAAGAAAAAATCTAGTGGAGAATAACACATAATTAAAGAAAAAGGAAAGGCGAATGAAGAAAGATATAATTAAATAGAAAAGTTATTTTAGTATTTTACAAAGAGAAATATAAAATTGTTTAAAAGATATGAAAAATAAATACAAGGATTATCACTCATCCATTTCATCTTCATCCAGGAAGATGGCATCCATAAATGAGAAGTCGAAGTCAGGGAATTATTATTGAGCAGCGCCACGAAGCTTCGCCCGATATTTGATAAGGGTCCCACCAACGGAGCGCTTCAAATAGTCCAATTCAGCTGCTTGTGAAGTGTGAGGGCATTCTCACCTTCAAGCTGAGTGATTCTAGCTTGTAAAGGCTCATTGTTCGCCTTCAGATCATTGTTCTCTTTCTCCAGTTGGTTCGCCCTTTCTGTTAGTGTTTGCACTTGGGCTTTGAGATCAGCTTTCTTTTTGTTGCACTTCTCTTTAATACGTTTGGTCTTGTCCTGCTCCTTCTTCAGCTCAGCCTCCGCCCTAGCAGTTGCCTCATCTACTGCGGACTTGACTTGAGCTTGCACATCTTTTACTACTCTCTTGTAGGCTGAACGCTTCGCCTGATATTTATATTTCATCATTCGAACAAGTTTCAACATCTAAAAAGGATACATAAGAAAACGTTAGCAAACTAGAATATATAAAGTAAAAAAGAAGAAGACATAACAGATGACAAAGAAGCTTACTGAAAGCATGTGCTCATGAACTTGTAAAGAAAGCGAGTTGTGTGTCGGCCCTGAAAGACCTTCCATATCAGCAGGAAGGCTTATTTCCCTACTGATCAGGGTGGCAACTCGATTATCTTTGACGGTGGGATTCCCTAGCTCGTCCACTTATCCCTGGGCATAAGTGCTCACATTAGCAAGCTCGCCCCTCAGAGCTAGAGGACCCATCATTAATGGTCTCCAGCAACTGAGAGTGAGTCTTCTTAGGTGCAGCCGCTGCCTTCAACCCAGCCTTGACTAATCTTTTTTCTCTTCCGATTCACCTCAGAAGGTTGCTTTTGGGGAGCTTTAGGGACAGTTGACTCTACAGGAGAAGTTGGTTCAGGAACTACAGTCGTGTTCACTCTAGGAGGAGGAGAAGTTGAGGGGTTCGCTCTTGTCTCTGTGGCTCCTGTTGCGGCCATCATAACAGCATAATTGATTCTTGACATCTATACAAATATAAATGAAGTAAATATAAGTAAAAGGGAGAAAAGAATAAATACCATTGGATGGTGAATGGCTAGGTTTGCCAGCTTCAGCTCTTATGTCAATTTCCTCCTCTTCTGAATCTTCATCAGATTCATCTACCAACCGAGGACCAGAAGGTTTGGTTTTAAACGTATAATCCTCCCCATAAAGGTGTTTTTTCAGAAGGGTTTCAAGATGTTTTAGACTGTTCGCCTAAATATTGAGCAACCTCCATAGAGGTGCTATCTAATGTCCTCATTCGTTTAGGTTTTACGAGGGCGGCAGACCTGCTGTTGGGAATTTTACCCTTCCCGGTTTCATAGGTCACTATATAAAAATTATCTCTCCACCCTTTCATATGGTTTTTGAGACCTACAAACCTTCTTTTGATCTCCTGGAAGTCGACGTACTCAGAGTTTCCCACCTTCTCCACCACGCTATATGCATTTAGGAATATTTCGGGGGTAAGGGTGTAGCCTTTTGGTTGGCATAAGATCGAGGTGGCACTGAAGAGTTTATAGGCGTTTGGGTGAAGGTGAGACAAGGGACATTGAATGTTTTCTAAAATTTTTGGGAGAGAAGGGTCTAGAGGGAACCTAAGGCCACTCTCCATGGATTCCTTATAAACTATCTGTTCATTAGGACCCAAAGTTTGGTTGGCGAAGCTGCCCTCCTTGGGTAGTCTCACGGTATACCCATCTGGGAGACCGCCATACCTAGTAGTGAAGATGTCTAGGTCAGACTCTATCAGCCTAGCTGCGTGAAGGTCCACAGTCTCTTTGGGCTATTTACAAGCCATGTGTTTTATTTTAAAGCCTGGAGGAAGAAAGGGTTTAGGGGCGACGTCTGCGGTATTGTTACTAGCACTAGAGGACTCGGTATCACTATCTAAAGGGTTGTAAGGTTTATTGTCTAATTTTAAGAAGGGGTGAACTATCTTTAAGGTTTTGGGTTTAAGGAACTGGAGGCGTTTTGAGATGTTGAGGTATTGGTTTGGGGTTTTGGCCTTGGACGACTGGGTTTGTTGACACCATTGGATGAGTCAGATGAAATTGAGATGACAGAGGGTCTGGCTTGTGGGGTTGATGTAGAAAATGAAGAGGTAGTTATGTTAAAGGATGGAATCACCATGAACGGCCTAAGTCCTTCCTAGAAAAGCCCCAAGCAATTATCAGAAAAAAGAAGAAGAACTAATGGTTATTGAAACAAGCATAAACAATAGACATATACCAATGACTTAAATCTATTTAAAGGCAAGCATTTTGTCAGAAAGGTAAAGGGCATATGAATAGACTCTTGACATCTCAGAAGGCACAAATAGGTATCATAATATAAAGCCGTAATCCACTAAATGATTATGGCACAAGATAGTGTATGTGCAAATTAGGGATATTAAGTGTCAAAAATCAACACATAAAGTTCACCATTAAAGGAATCGTGGAACTTGACACACAGAGTACAAAATAAACATTATACAATAGAAAAAGAGAGGGAAGTGCTCACTTACTGTGGGTGATGAAGCATTTCAACTGGCTCGGTAAATGACCTGATGATAATAGTAAAAACGTTGGTGCAGAGGAGGAAGAATTGTGACTGGAACACGGGAGATCTATTACAAATCGTTAACGGTAGGAAGAATAACGTTTGAGTAGAAGGAAGTTAGAGAGAGACTGAAATTTTTCAAATAGTTAGGGTAGCTGAAGCGAGGGATTTTTAACAGTTTTATCAAGGAGACGTAGATAGTTTCACCTAGAAAACTGAACTGACATGACTGCCTAGTGGGACACGTGTTAACAGGCACCATTTGACATTTATGACCACTTTCAATTTTCTCTGACACTCGCCTATATAACAGTAATCTTTCAAGGAAAACGTATCTAATGGAGGCGATTCTCAATAAATCTTGATGCCTAATGGTTCGCTTTTGTTCAAAAGCAAAGTTAATGCAGGACGGTTCGCCAAAGAATGAAATTACCCTCAAGCTAAGTCTTTGACATTAGCACTGCTAGGGGGGGGACTTGTGATACGAATCACTACTTTAAGCCAAAAAGGCCCAAAGGGCCCATTGCATGCTAGGCTCACGTTAGCCTTATATGTCCCGACACCTTGAATCCTAAGTCAAGGGGAACTCTCTCACCACATAAGGGGGGTTCCTACTCCTAAGGGGATTCTGACTCATTACAGTAAAGGAGGACTCCTAAGTCTATAAGGATAAGGATTCCTAGGCTTAAGGGGATTGTTCCTACTACTATATAAACCCCTGCCATCTAGGGGATCAGGTATCGTTCTCTCATTCACATACATTCATAACTTTTAAGAGAATATCTCTAACTTAAGCATCGGAGTCAAACCTCGGGGACCACTTTAAGTCTGCCTTTGTTTTGCAGGTTTTGGTGACTTAGGCGACACTCAATCAAGGGGAACGTCCTAAATGTTTCAACCTCTAAAAAATAAATAAAAATATTTTGAAGGATATAAATATTATTTAAAGAATTTTTATAATTTAGTCCAGATGTATTTGCAAGAAAAATTATTATAAAGGAGGACCCCAGTTGTGGACCCCACAGGTGGACCCCAGTTGTGGATCCCACAGGCGAAATCTAGTTGTGGGCCCCATGTGCATTTTTGACAAATATGTCGTTGAACTCGATTTTTTGTGGTGATTTCAGTTGTGCAATTGAAATCTACATATTATTTCCTGGTTTTGGATAAAGAGCATCAGGATTAGAAGGATGGAATATAATCGCTAGTCAGGTGAGGAAATAAGTTATTTTGTATTTGTGAGGGTACCCCGGTTGTACCCCTGGAATAGTGAGTTTTGCATTATAAATATTGATATGTATTTGTTGCTTGATATATATAAATAGGTGAATTTAATTATTATGGTATATTAAGTGGGTAATTAATTAATTAATTAAATTTGTGTATATTAAATGAAAAATTACTGTGTGTGCTCATTTGCTATATTTTTGATAGATTGATTTGATATTAGTAA
>CANYLF010007047.1:0-12258 GCA_948193215.1 Bocquillonia castaneifolia
CATAAACATTAATTACATAATTATGCAATTCTAACCAAAAACCCCCAAATTCTACATAAACCCTAAGATAATAAAACTCCATAATCAACAATTACTTACCTCAATTATCTTCTAAACCTCAATTACTTTATTTGCTAGTTAAAATCTCCCATCTTTTCTTATTTTCTCCTACCAAAAGCTTAGAATCTCCATTAATGGAGGTTTGCATAAGAAAAGGAAAGAATAAGAAGAAGAAGAAGATGGTGGTAGTAGTGGAGTGTATAGATCCTCCACTATCTCTTTATTTATTTATTTATTTTTATTATTATTGTTATTATTATTATTATTATTATTATTATTTATTATTGTTATTTAATTAGAAATTGCCATCTTGCTCTCTCTCAAATTGACACTTGTTCTTTTTTTTTTTTGTGTAAGACACTTGTCCTCCACCTTACACCTCCCACACTTGCCACATGTCTCCAAATTTTCCTCCACCAAACAACCCTCAAATAAAATACTATCTCCCAATTAATCCTTAGCTCTTATTTCTATTACAATTAGCTCCCTGAACTTTTCTTACAATCTAGTCCATCAACTAATCCAACTCCCACAAACCTTATTACACACAATATATCCTACCACATATTTTGCAATGTATTACACATTAATATGATACCAAAGACATACTTAGTGAAATGATTTAACATATATAAAATGCATAATTAATCCATAATTAATTATGGCCGTTACAAAACCAAGCCATCCTCTATCAAGCTGTAAGATGCCAGAAAAGCAAGGTAAGTCTCTAACACACTCTTAATTCAGTTTAAACTAACAAAATTGTTGTAGTTGTACCCTCTAAACAGTAAGCGAGTTAAGATACTCATGATGGTAATGAACTGGAGATGCATGAATAGACATGCGATGCAAACCCCATCGTTAAAGAATAGGGAATGTATGGGGATGATGTATGGGCAAATATTGGCGGAGCAAACCCATCTCAATGGTCTAGACCTGTAAAATAAGGAATAAAGTCAGAGGCATGCAAGCAAGGAAGGAAGCCACAAAAGCAAGAAGCAACTTAGAGGAGTAGCATCCCAGAAGCTACAGAATTTAGCTCCACCATGCATAATCTTGTCCATGCATAGATACAGATAGGACAGAGCAGGAGATCCCTAATCACAGCTACTCATCTGATCAAAGTCCAGGAGGATCAGAACAAAATACAGAGGGATCATAGTATTGGTATCACAAAATAAGGTGTTACCAAGCAAATACAGGATAAAAGACACAGGCCATCTGGTCAAACCTCCAGTGTAAACCAGGTCGATAGCTCTGTAAGTGCCTAGCCAAAGCATCAATATAGAGCTTCTTCAAGCTCTTCCTACTAGGAACCATCACTAGCATCCGGAGAATATCCTCATTCTGTACCAGCTCATCTATAAAGTAGATCCCTCCATCAGAGAAAATCCTCTCACCAGCACATGCCAATCCAGTAATGGCAGAAAAGGAAGCAGGAGATAGTGTATACTCCCCGCATGGTAACTGTAATAAGTTGGTGGTATCAAATCATCTCTCCATAAGTGCTTTCATTGCACGATGATCGCAATGAGGATTGTCTAAATCCCCTACACCATCAGGAATAGCAGAAAGGATTGGCCCAAGTCTAGCCTGAGTAACCAGAGCCTGAACCTCTACAAGCATCCATCTCCAGACATTACGAACCTTCTGGAAGTTCCCATTAAAGGTAAAAGAAAATGCAACATTCTACAAAGAAGTAATATAGGTATATCCCTAACTCAAACATCTTATTTGCATGTTTTCCAAACTCAAGTGGCCAACAAACCCTAGTTCATGCATTAATTCATCATGTAACATACATATTACTGTAATTTTTGCATCATAGAACATCTAAAAGTGCATCAAAGTCCACATTCAAGCCAAAAACTGCCCTACACACCCAAAGGAGTGGCAATGCCACTCCTAGGAGTGGATTCACCCTCAACACCACTCTTATGAGTGGCGTTCATGGTGAATGCCACTGCAGATGAAGTTTTACCTCAGAGCCTGAGCCATGACTAGCAACTGCGGCACTGTGTGTTCAGTTGCGGGGCTAAAGTGTTAGTCGCCACCCGAACCGACATCAGGAATATCTTACAAGGTGTACACCTCAATTCCTCTTAAGAATATGAAAGGTGCATTGACCCCAGAGATTCAAGGATCGGACTTATCAATTCCAAAGCGTGATTCCTTACCCAATACTCCTAGTATTATGCCAACCTTCATTCCTTATAATAAAACACTAAAACATATAACAATTTATAACCTACCTTTTACATACAAACATGCAATAGTGAGTTTCAAATAACAAATAAGAGTTAATTTTCATAATTACCAACCATTAAAGAGTCATAACAAGCACATAACAACCAACATAACAACACAATCTAGGGTTTCTACCATTTTAACCTAAAATCATTACCAAATAGCATTGATTAACCAATTTCATGCAATAAAACAACTAAATAATTACCAAAGAAGGTTCAGAAGCTTACCTCCTCGCTGCATTCCTCGTGAAAACTACTATACATAAGCGATCCCAATAAAACAACACCGAAGAAACAACAAGAGGGCCCAACGCCACTTAATAGACTGACGTTTGGGCCCAACGTGACTTACCTACTTGCATTTGGGCCCAACGCCAATCCTGCTTGTGGCATTGGTGGCCAGACAACATACAACATGCACAATTAGACAGAAAATGTAATTTTCAGGGTTTACCAAGCCCCAAAAATGATCAAACAAGGTTGAAAACAACATAAAACAAAAATCAAAACATATGAAAAGGAATGAAAAATTGTAAAACAACCTAGATCTAATCATGACATGCATAAAAACACAAAAAGGTGCAAACTTTGCATGCAACACACTCAAAGATTCATCTTTGTAACATAAAATGCACAAAAGATGCAGGATTTATACACAAAACATGTAAAAGGCACAAACTTTATTCACAAAATATTAAAACAATATGATTTTGAATGTTATAATGCCCAAAAATGAGCTTTATTCATGAAACATGCAAAAATCACAACTTTAGGCCTTAAAACTTAAAAGGATGTAACCTTTATGCATTAAAACTCAAAAAGAAATAATTTTTATACATTCAAACAAGTTCATGACATCAAATGATTTAGATCTGAAATATAACATACCAAAACATGCAAAGAAAACAACTTTACATAGCAAAACATAAAAAAAAGTTCAATCTTTATGTATTAAAATTGAAAAGAAAAGATTTTTATGTGAAAGAATCAATTATTATGCAAAAGAAACAATTTTTATGTTAACAACATCAAACACATCATATCTGAAACCAAAACACAAAAAGATGCAAAAAGATGCAACTTTTAACCTTTATGATGCACTTTCATGGCACAAAATAGCATTTTACCAAAAGAAACATACAACATCATTGTTTAAACATGTAAACAAAAAATTACAGCAACAAAACAATATGTTTAACACATTTATGGCATGCCAAACATGAAAAGATGCATAAAAACAATGAAAAACATAAAGAGAAGTCCTTTACCCTTCAAGGAATTTGCTTGGAAGCGCTTGATAACCCTCAAATCTTGTTTGAGTGACTTTCTTATTGCTTTTTTTTTTATTAAAGGCTACTGGAGTGTTGCTTCAATGTATTGAAAACTCAAAATCACTTTAAATGCAAGAATCAAAGAGAGAGCTTTTAGCTTGTTTAAAGTGAAAATAATGTGAAGGAAAAGCATTTCTTAGCGATGAATGAGTTTTAGAGTGTTAATATCTGTAATCGAACCCTAAAACCTAGTTTTAGATGTCTATTTATACCTATAATCGCTTAAAACTTACGCCAGTTTCCTATTGAAATTCAATGACTTGAGCCTAAAGTAAAAGATATTTTGGACAAAAATAGCCCTCCAGAGCTTTGGGACGCGTGTACCACTAGTACGGGCCATTCCGGACCAAAACAACCTAAAAATGGAATTTTTACCAATGAGTTCGCCTGACTGGCGTTGGGGGCCCAACGCTAGTCTTCCTTGCGGCGTTAAGTCCAACGCTAGTCTCATGAGCGGCGTTGAGCCCAATTCCCTTCTTCAGAGTGGTGTAGGGCTCTTTTGAGCCTCTAAACGTCCAATTTTGCAAAAACTTAAAACTAAGATACTGTGCAGAATGGCCTCAACTACCAACCATCAAAATTTCAAGTCATTTACACCCTTATAGAAAATGTTATGATGAAAATCATTTGAAAAATGCATCGTTTATGCTCAAAATCAGATTTTAGAGAAAAACGTGATATGCAAGCTTAGAAAACACTTAAAGTGAAGTTATATAATCTCTTAAAAGCAAATTTTAACTCAATTCATGCTACTTAGAACATGAACGATCATCACTAGGCCTCCGAGCTGCTTCCGTATTCCTACATCAAAAATTAGGTGTTAATAGTTTGCCCCCGCTTTGTCGGAGGCTTGTAGTATTATCCAATATTATGGAAAATGACGACAAAGCCAAAACACATAATTTTGAAAAGAATTACGTACCTCAACTTCGGTGTGCAAAGGTTAACCATGGACTTCGGCTGCTTTGGTTTAACTCCACCGGGATTTACCTGACTAGACTCTTAAGGTTTTATGAATTTGGTCTCCGACCTCAGCTGCCTTGACCAACTCCATGGGGAAATATGCAATTTGTGAAATATTGGAATACTATCCAAGTGTAAGAATACTATCTTGGCAAGACATTTGAAATACTATCTAGGTGCAGGAATACTATCCTAGCTCAAGGGTTGGAATACTATCCAGATGCAAGAATATTATCTTGGCTTTGAGAGTTGGAATACTATCCAGATGCATGAATCATATCCTGGCTTGGGAGTCAGAATACTATCCACATGCAGGAATCCTATCCTAGCTTAGGAGTATTCCACATGCAGGGATCCTATCATGGCTTGAGAGTTGAAATACTATCCAATTGCAGGAATCCTATCCTGGCTGCTGCACTAAGGGAATGTCTACTTACTGAGACTTGGATTCTGACTGCCACTAGGGATATTTCTTCTTTTGCCAGAATAACTCCATTGGGGAATAAAACTATTCTACTTTAGCGAAAGAATTTCTTGCTTTGATTAATAATCAGAATAACTCCACTGGGGAATACAAGCTTATCGAAGAGAATTGTGATTGAAATAACCCTGCAGGGGAAAAGAAAACTCCTCAAAATATTTCTCGCATTACTCTCACTAGGGAAAATTATCTTTCAGACATAAAATTACCATTTATATGCTCATGCTCGCTCCAAATATATTATAAATTTAGAATAAGAAAAGAGATCTCCTAAAAAGAAATTTTCAATGATGTCTATTACTTCTTCTATAATCCTCTATCATTCTGATTATAATTGATTGTTATTCTTACTAATGCTTTGAAATTTGCCCCTAATTGGACTCAAATTGGCCTTAATTTTGATTTTGGACCTATTTACAACCAAACTTTTATCCTTCTTTGAAAATTTTCTTCAAGGACCAAAATGGCAATTTGCCAAATTAGCTTTAAAAGTGGTGGGCAGCACCTTATTTTGCAAAGAAAATTCAATTTATTTACCCAAACTTTCAATTTCCTCTCATTTCTTCATTTCTTAACCAAATTTCTTCAAACAAAATGCAAAATGGCTGATAATCCAGACTTAGAACCCATGTGGAACCTGATTAACATCTTTCGGGTTACAGAAGAAGTATTAAAGGCTGATTCTAGTGAAATTCAGAGAGGAGAAAGGATTTCTCCACTTTCAAATACCAGATTCAAACTCTATGGCTCAATCGGAGACCGGGTAAGTGTCCAAACACTTCATTTTGATTGAATTTTGACTAGGCATTGTAAAATTTATTGAAAATCTATAAAATGAAATTGAATTGGCAGCCAACGAGGCTGGGTCCAATGCCACTGCCATGAGTGGCAATATCCTCAACGCTTGTCGTATGACCGGCATTAGTGGTAACGCCACTACTAGGACTAGCATTCAGCCCAGTCTCAGTTATGGCAGAGATTTCAGACTTCAAACAGTCTCCCGATGCATGTTTTGATGATTTATCATGTAAAAATACACTGATATATGCAAGTTATGAATGATTTAAACATGATTTACACATTTTAAGGACAAATTATGATAAAATGTGATGAAAATGATAAATGAATAATTAATGTACAAATGATGTTAAAATGATGTTGTATGAATATATGATGATTATGAATGAATGATTATGGACATAAGTGAATGATTATGCACAAGTAAATATCGAATATAATTATACCCGGATGAATGTCAAATGTAATTATGCATGAGTGAATGTTAAATAAAATTATGCATGAATGAATGTTTTGTTGGCTTCCAAGATTAGAAATGAAGAATGCATTCAAAAAAATTAGATGATTGAGTTAGGAAATATACCTGTTATTTATCTTACAGGGGGATGAGACTACGTATACCTATAACAAAAATTTCTCCAAAGTCCGAGTAGTTTGGGGAGGATTACCTTTAGGCATGTAGGCCTTAGTGCTCTAGGCTAGATTTGGCCCTCTTCTTTCCACATTTCCTAAGAATGTGGATGAGCATGTGAGCTCCCGACGTGATCGTCGTTCCATGCAGGCATTGATGGAGTGATGGTTCGACACTACCCACACATTTCAGCTGCCATATGGGGAGTATACTCTATCTCTTGCTTCATTTTTTGCTGTCACTGGATTAGCTTATGCTGGTGAGTGGATCTTCTGGGATGGCGGGACATACTCTGTTCATCGTGATGTTCAAAATGAGTTTATCTTTCGAAAGTTAGGTATGGTTCCTAGGCGGAAGAGCTCTAAGAAGCTCTATGTTGATGCATTAGCCAGACACCTTTCAAGCTATATGCCAGAGTTTGATTGGAGTTTTGATCAGATGGCCCATGTCTTCATTTTGTATCCGCTGGGTAGCACTATCTTCTGTGATACGAACTCTACCATCAGCTTGCATTTCATCCCCATTCTAAGAGATTTTGATCAGATGAGCGGGTATGACTAGGGCTCACTCGCTTTGGCCTATCTATACCTTTGTATGGATAGGGTTTCTCATGGTGGTGTGAAGTTTTACGGCTTTTGGCATGCCACTCATATGAGTTACTTTGACTATTTCTTTCCCCGATTGCTTTACTTGCTTTATACTTCTATGACTCTTCTTTTGTAGGTCTGGGCTATTGAGCTGGGCTTGATTTGCCAGTTCTTCCCATTGGAGTGTAGATATACATTCCCTATCCTCAGACATTGGGGTTTATAGCAACTGTGCATTCATGCTGCTGACGTCAATGGTCATCACGTGTATCTTAACTCGTTGACTGCTTCTAGGGTAAAACAAATAAAAAAAAACTTGTTAATGCAAAGCAATTGACATGAGTTTGAAATACTTACCTTGGTTCTTTCTATTTCAGCTTCACAGGGGATGGATGGGCCCGATGGAAGGATTGCCACCCCATGTCATTGTATTCTTACCCAAGGATGATATAAGGACTCTCCTGGAGGGTCTAGGACTTAGGATGTGGTTACTAGGAGAGAGGACTCGATGCCAGTATATGACTGGCTTTCACAGAAGGCCTCGTGATCCTTCTATTGATATGTTCTGGGGACACGAGCTGACGAACCATACCCTGGCTATAGCCCTTGATGGCTTTAAGTGTACATCCTTTCTTTCTCGCTCTAAGGATTACACTTCTTTATTACGTGCGAGGTGCCTCCCGACTTTACCTATGTCAGCTAGGATGCTTGCTAAGGTAAGATGCGATCTTTTCTTCATTTTTTTGATAACTGTATGTCTTGGTTTCATGACTTACCATCACTTTCTCTTTTCAGATATCTATGGGTGTTGTGACCTTCTCTAGTTTTGATGAGGAGGAGGATGATGGAGATTCTAGAGGCTCTGATGATGATGATGATTATGCCCCCAGTCCTGGACTGGTTATTGCCCCTCGACAGAGTAGAAGGACCTATGCTTCCACTAGAGGAGCCATGCCTAGTTCAAAGGCTGCTAGACCTCGTCCATCCCACTATCCATCTAGCAGTCAAGGGGATGTAGGGCCAGGCCATATCATAGAGTATCCTGGGCTATTAGTTCATTATAGGACTGTTGTTGGTCTGGTTGAGCATACCTTTCATCCTACAGCTGATCCCTCCATTTCTTATACAGATGGATGTACTCATGTAAGTCATCTCAACATTTTTTTTATTTTACTTTTGCATCTGGATTCTAACTCTTTATTCACCCAGGTTCCTATCAATGAGGTCTCATGACTATCCTCATACTTTCAGGCCAGCAAGGCCCATCTAATGTAGACTTGTGATTCATGGAGGCAGGCCCGTCGCTTTTCTTGCAGAATGGTTGCTGAGTTGAAGGCTCAGCTTATAGCATTGGATATTCCAATTGAGGGATCTGGTGGGTTTCAGATTGGTGAGCATCAAGCTGGCGGTGAGACTGAGAGCCAGCCAGTTGGTGGTGATAAGGAGGACTCTGAGGAGTCTAAGGAGGAGGATGATGATGAGTAGATGTCCTTATTTCTATATTTGAACTTGTTTTTCTTCATATGTACCTATATTTTATACACTTGAAACAAATATGCAGATGTATGCATGGTTGTTGAACATTATGGATGTATGTATGCTTCCTATACCACTATTAGTGAATGCATGCAAACTCTCTAGATAATGCATTTGTTATGCACTTGATTTTATGGATTTATGTATGTGTGTATGCCTTCCTTATGATTTCTAATCATGTATGTATGAAATTTTATGCATGGAATCCTCTTAGAACACCAAAAATCTGCGTTGATTGTCGAATAGCCTAAAGGAATCAAGCCAGAGCCCAATGCCACTCAGGGGAGTGGCGTTTTCCACCAATGCCACTGAGGGACAGGCGTTTGGTGGTAACACCACTCTTCAACTGGCGTTGGTCCATAACGCCAGTCCTTCATCTCCGGGCTTTTCTCTGCAATTTTTCACTCTATTTTGACTCTTTTTAGGACCAGGACTTCCCCAGACCTTGTGGGCTATAAATAGAACCTCTAGGGCAACTTTGAAACATTAAAAAACACTAAACATTCCTTTTAGAAGTTCAAAGATGTTCCACAAGTCTACAAACATTCTTAGAAAACATCTAGTAGACATGGAAACAGCAACCTGGAATTCCTTAGACCAATACCACCTTACTGAGTGTGGACAGAGCGCCTGGGATGTGTTATTTTGTTATACCGCCTGCCCATCGGTTGGTGTCCAATACCAATGGTGACATACCCACTAAACGGATTTTTGAATTTTATGAAAAATGTGGAGTCGCCACCCGAATTGCTTCGGGATCACCTAGTGATTAATAGACAGGTAGATTCCTTTTTGGGAAAATCCCATTCGTCATCACACCAAATGATTTCTGGGTTCAGAATGAGTCATCCATACTTAGGGCAATTTTCCATTTAATTAAGTAATGAAGTCATTATTTCCTGTCATAAACAAACAATATAAAGTGATAAATCACCCAGAAAATAGGATACAATGCATGGGCGCGCCTGACATTATTTCTAACAGATTTTAGTTCTGCATTAAGTCCACTATAATTAACCCTGATTGATTGAGTGCAATTTGTTGGGTTTAGTGAGTTTCTATTTATTTTAACAGCAGTTAGCCGAGTGAATTATTCCCTTATTTATTTACTTGCAAAAAACATCCACAGTTAGTTTCTAACTTATTTTTATTATTATTTTTTTACTATATTTTTGAAGTTAACATTTGCACATTAATCCATTTGTTTGTATTTTTCTGGGATACATGAAAATAATAACAAAAAATATACAACTTTAGAGAAAGGAGAGGAGAAATGAATTTCTACCATTTTTATTTACTTATTTACCAGATTTGATTAATTGAATGTCCGATTAATTATTTCACAAACAATTCAAGGTGATTTGCATAAAAAGGTAAAAAAATCTTACCGATCGACCGGTCTATAAGGGAGAGAATAGACCAATCGACCTCGAAGCTTCAGGAGATTTACAGCTTGAAAATCTTCATTTTTGGCCCTACACCATTAAAGTCCGGCCGGACAGGAGAGCCATTAGAAATGCCAAGAGAACTGCCACAAAGACCGAGAGAGTCGTTAGGCCAAGAGAGCCGCCAGACCAGGAGAGCCGTCATGCTAGGAGATCCATCACAAGGGAAAAGAGATCCGTCACAAAGGCTAGGAGAGCAGTCAGGCCAAGAGAGCCATCAGGTCAAGAGAGCCGTCAGGCTAGGAGATCCATCACAAAGACTAGGAGAGCCATCATGCCAGGAGAGCCATCAGGCCAGGGAGCCATCACAAAGGCCAGGAGAGCCGTCAGGCTAGGAGATCCATCACAAGGGAAAAGGAGATCCATCACAAAGGCCAGGAGAGCTACCAGTCCAAGAGACCGTCAGGCCAAGAGATCCGTCACAAAGCCAGGAGAGCCGTCAGGCCAGGAGAGCCATCGGGCTAAAAGAGCCGTCAGGCTAGGAGAGCAGTCACAAGGGAAAGGAGATCCATCACAAAGGCCAGGAGAGCCATCAGGCCAGGAGATACATCACAAAGGCCATAATAGTGACCTATACTATCCGGCCGAACCTGTATTTCATCTTCTCCAATCTATGGTCTTGGGATAGACCTAGAGTTGCTAGGATGGAACTAGTTGTCTTGGAACGGACCCAGAGTTGCTAGGACGGACCTAGTGGTCTTGGGACGGACCCAGAATTGCTAGGACGGACCTAGTGGTCTTGGGACGGACCTGGAGTTGCTAGGACGGACCTAGTGGTCTTGGGACGGACCTGGAGTTGCTAGGATGGACCTAGTGGTCTTGGGATAGACCTCGAGTTGCTAGGATGGACCTAGTGGTCTTGGGATGGACCTGGAGTTGCTAGGACGGACCTAGTGGTCTTGGGACAAATAGACCTAGAGTTGCTAGGACGGACCTAGTGGTCTTGGGATGGACCCAGAGTTGCTAGGATGGACCTAGTGGTCTTGGGACAGACCCAGAGTTGCTAGGATGAACATAGTGGTCTTGGGACAGACCTAGAGTTGCTAGGATGGACCTAGTGGTCTTGAGACGGACCTAGAGTTGCTAGGACGGACCTAGTGTTCTTGAGATGGACCCGGAGTTGCTAGGACGGACCTAATGGTCTTGGGACAGAATTCTGAAGTTGTTTGTCGATGGCTTGCTGCCGTCTTGATTTCTAGAGTTGTGAGTAATTTGCTATCACTGGAAGTTCTGGATAGAGGGTGACTTGCTATCACCTGGGATTATTGGATATGACTTGCTGTTGACTATGTTTTTGAGTAGTGGGTGATTTGCAATCACTAGGGCTTTCTGGAGATGGCTTTCTGCCAACTATGTTTTGAGTTTACTGAGAATGAGGCCAGTTTCATATTAGTTGAGATTGAAGGTGGCTTGTTGTCCCTAGATTCTGGTTTTATAAAGCCGGATTGTCATCTTTCAGATTAATTCTGATTTTGAAGGTGATTTGCCCATGAGATTTGCTTTTGACATCCTTCTCAGTTGCAAGAAGATTATGATTTCTCCACGGTGTTGGTCCGATAGACTATTTTCTTTCCCAAGCCAATCACTCGTCAAGTGAGTTGTTGACGTCGCTTGCCTGATGTTGTTATTAGAAGGTCTTGTCTTGCCCTTGAGTTTTCTAATGTCTTGTTTTCTTGACTCGTTCTGGAAGTCCATGTCAACTTGTGACCAATTCCTCCCACATATGTGTTTGCTTGTACACTTGGTTTCTATAATGGAGCACCCCCATCTTCAAGGATGATGCAACCTGGTTGGCGCAGTGTTTAGGTAAAGATTGTGTAACGTCCATAATTAATTAACAATTAATTATGCCTTTAAGTATGATAAATCATTTCATTAAGTATTGGAATCATTAGTATGTTTAATTTTGTTAACGGAGGTTGATTCATTGAGGATTCTTAGTAGGGGGGATGTAATTGGAAGAAATAATAGTTGGAGATGGTTAATTGGTTATATGGCAATAATTGATTATTTGAGGAGTTATCTCTTGATTGATCATTTCTATTTATTGTGTATTGTTAAGTATAATAGTGTGAAATAGAATTAATGGGAGTTAGATTAATTGACGGACTAGATTGTAAGAAAAGTTGAGGAGCTATTTGTAAAAGAAGTATGGGAGTTGGACTAGATAGTTAATA
>CANYLF010007133.1:0-12753 GCA_948193215.1 Bocquillonia castaneifolia
ATGAGCAAAAAGATTTCAAAAGGCATGATAAATAAAAACAAGAGAAACATTGAACATGTAAAATAATAATAATAATAATAATAATAATAATAATAATAATTGTATTAATCTACCAACATGTAAAATCTTATTTATAATTAATACATCAAATATAATATTTATATATAAGATTCCAAAAATAATCGGTTCTCTCAGTTCAGTTTAAGTCAATAAAATTCAGTACAGTTCCTAGTTCGAGTATTTAAAAATCTCTGGAACTGTACCAATTAAAGTCAACAGTACAGATCAGTTCGGTTCTAATTAAAAAGTCAACAGTACAGTTCAGTTTTGGATCTTTTTATCCGGTTCTTCAGTTCGGTTCAGGAAGAACCAAGCACCGCGCCCAGCCCTAATTAAGCTCTTGGAAATTAAATTAAATGAAGAAAACAATAAAAACTATATAAAATAGAAATTCCAAGCGTTAATAATCAAATTACCCCTACTAGATTACCTCTAGTAGGAAGATTAGTTCCAAAACACAATAAAAACTAACAAAAAAAATAATAATAATAAGCATAAACATAAACATAATTAAAGGATAAATAGAATCAAGTAAAGGAAAACTTAGTCTTGAAAAGGTGAAATCAATCTTCAATTTCTCCAAATCCCTTGTAAACCATTCTTGAATCCATGAACAATGGTGTTTTTTTAAGATTTTTAATGTTTTCTAATGAAGTTAAAACAAGCCAAAGTTGCGACTAATGATATTTAAGTTCTTTTTATAGCCTTCACTCAAAATACCCTAAAAATAACCTAAAAACCACCCAAAATCGACCAAAAATCATCCTTCCTGCATCTGAACCGGACCTGGGTCATTGCTCCATGCTTTTTGATTTTGGTCTGGTTCAGTTCTCTTTCTCTTGGGTAAACTTTGCCAATTTTCGCCTCCAACAATCCAGTAGATGGCCTAACTTGCGAAGGGCATATCTCAGTGGTCTGAACTCCAAATTGAGAAAGGCTTGAGGCTAAAATGAAGTTCAAGATGTCTAATTTAATTTTTATGTTTTGACTATTTCTAATTCCATCATTGTCAATTCCAAAATGCCCTTGATATTTCAGTGCTACATCTGAGACTGCTTTCAGAGTACTTCCCGAAGTTTAGCTTGCATCTCCTTCGTTCTAGCACCAATTAAGCTGATTCTTTTTGCAAATGAAAGTAAACTCAGTACACTTATGATCTAGAGCTTTCCAAACTTGTTCCACACCAAATGCTCTGAGCTCCCAAATTTGGCCAATTTGTAAAATTGTAAACTAGCTCCTTTAGGCTCTAAATCTCAAGTGTTACCTTTAGCTTATAAACTCTTAAAGCTCCATATTTACAATGATTTCACACCAAAACAAGTATAAATCATCATTGAAAATATAATAACCATGAATAAATTAGATTGACATTCGTATGATGCAAAGATAAAGGAATGACATAATTTATGCTATAAATGAACTCAAACTCCCCTTAATCTTGTAAGTTAACAATAATTAACAAATTAAATACTAAAACCACTCAAATGTGTAAGGAATGGAATTAAAAACCACTAAAACATATAGAATCAAACCTGGTTATCAAATTCCCCCACACTTGAGCTTTGTCTTGTCGTCAAGCAAGTTGAATCAACACTTAAAATCATTGAATCCATGCATACTTCCATTAAAAAAACAATCATTACTCATTTTTAACCAATTCTTAAAGAAATTCAATAAGAAGTAGAGCTATTGGATCAACTTCCTAAACCCATTCCCCCACACTTGAGCTTTTGCTTGTCCTCAAGCAAATTAAAACAAAACTTATAATCATTGAATTAAGCTCAAAACCATTACAAAAAAGAAGCTCGCATTATGATAACAATTACCTTATCCAAAATAATTTCAAATAACTCAAAAAATTAAAGGTGATGATAAAATTCAAGCTTCCCAAAACCAAATCCAAGTGAAACCAATTAATTTGTAAATTCAAAACAACACCTTAAACCCAACACTCTTTCAAAATTTCACAATTCTCTCTAGTGTTTAAGGGTAAAAGTGTATACACTCAACAATCATTGCAAGGAAGAAATTCAAGCATAAGCTCGCCCCTTAATCAAGAGTCATCCACTAAAATTATTGAAAATACAAATCAAAGGATCTTTAATTTGTTGTAATGGGGGTTAGGAATAGGAATGGTAGGGTTTAGAAAAGAACGGAAAAGAAATTCGCGTAAGAAGTGCATTCTACTAAAAAAGTTAACTTGTTAAGTATCAAAATTCAATGCAAAACATGAGTGATTCCAAAGATATATCTTTCAAATCCTTTATTGCCAAAACTTTAATATGCTCACTTTCCACTTCAAGTTCTTTGGAACTTAGCTTTTCAATTCAAATCTTTTCATTCTTTTTTTTTTTACCTTTTCTTTCTTCACTTGAGCACATTTAAAACAATTCAACACCTTTTGGCAATTAATTCAAGGAATACTCAACTCAAACGCTCACTTCACAAATCAAATCAACACATAAGAGTTATAGAAAATGCACTTAAGGGTTTGAACAAGGGAAGATGCAAGAATGGCTGAATTTAGCTCATAAATTTGTGGCAAATTAATCAAACAAGAAAAAGGAATTAAGGCCCAAACTTGGCTTACTAATGGTAAATAAGGAAATATTTGACCAAGAGTTAACCTAAATTGCCCTTATCACTTTCATATTTCCAATAAATCATCTGGATTCCAAATGCATACTAAGGAAAGTTCTAATGAATTCTTACCAAGCAAGATACTCTCAACAAGAAAAATAAGAGCATGTAAGTGATATAGGGTCAATTTAGCTCCAAAGCTCACAAGGGAAAGTACTACGTTGAGAATCCGGCATTCAATTAAAACTCACAAAACAATCAATCTCACTAAAACTTGGAAATAAAAAGCTCCAAAATTAATACTAACTTCAATCAAGCAACTATCCAAAACTTTGAACCAAATAACTATTATCACAAGTAAAGCACCAATTGCAACAATTTTGAACAAATAAGTCAATTAAAATAAGTATCAACTCAATATGTTTAATCACAAACATAAAGCAAAACAAAACACAATTAAGCACAAAGAAATTTTGAAAAATATTTTACCACAAAAATTAGAAGTAGCCAATAATTCCCTTCCCCACACTTGAATGAAACATTATCTTAAATGTTAAAATAACAAAAATTAAAACAAAACTAGGGAGGGGGTAATAAGGAAACTTCCCTGAACAAAAGCCACGTGAAATCACCGAACCAAGAGTCGGGGTCCAAGAAACCAAAAGAAAAACCTAAAAAAAACACCACAAAAATAAATAAATAAATCCTAAACAAGAAAAATAAATAAATGAAAAAAATAAAAACAAAAACGTTGGGTTGCCTCCCAACAAGTGCTTAATTTAACGTCTTTAGCTAGATGTACTACCCTTTTAATTAAGGATACAACCGAACATGCAGAATCTTTCTTGGAAGCATCTTCCATTGTTTCTCCCTTATAGGCTTCCTTATGCCTAGAGAGTAAAGAGCATATTTCACAAAAATAATCTTCGGGTCGATGATTACTTCAAGAATGTATGATTTTTTTGTGGGTTCTCAAACAATATGCTCTTTATCACAAAATCTTCATAGATGATGGTGATGGTTGGAGGTGCATATACTTCATCACTTGAATCCTCAACATCAATTTCATCTTTGTCGCCCTCATCCTCAAGAATTTCACAAGTTTCCTCTTGAACATGAAAGTTGGATTCTTATAAATCCTCCTCCTTGTCTATATCTTGAAATTGATGTTCAACTTCAAGCACTTGCTCATCATCCCCTTCCATGGGCTCAATGTATTCTCCTTTACACCCCTCAAAGTTGTAAATTAAATCTGGCTTACTTAAATGACCCTCTTGATGCTCAAAACTCTAATTGACCAAAGAAAGATGTTGCTCAATGACGTTGAGAGTTTGAGTCATTTGTTCAAGCCGGGCATTTAACTTCTCACTAAATGTGAGTTGGTCAACCATGAATTTAAGGAATGTATCCTCAAAATTTGACATGAGAACTGGTTGTTGAGGCAATAATGATTGTTGAGGTTGAAGAATTGGCATTTGATGATATCCATATTCTTCATCCACTAGCTCAAAGAATCCATTGCCATCAACCTTTACAACTTCTTCTTGTTCATTGTATGCCCATCTTGTATCCTCCTTATACACATCAAACCCTTGAGTGGACTCTTCAATTCATTCCATTTTTAAAGCATATTCTTGATTTGATCGAAGTAGAATACTTCTGAATTTATCAAAAGAAGACGGTTCTTCTTGGACTTGATTGTAGCAATTACCATACAAGTATTCATCCTTATGTCCCCAAGAAGAATAACTTTGCTCACCCAAATAATAATTATATACGGGTTGAGGTCGTGGGGGTGCATAGTTGATTGAACATTCATACGAACAGTGTCCCCCTCCACACCACCTACAAAGTAAAGGTTTAGGTTGTAGAGGTGAAAAATTAATTGAGCATTGACACGAAAGGTGTGGTTCTCTACACCACCTACAAACCTGAAATGAAAATGGATGAGAATTAAATTATGTAAGTCCATCATCATACAAAGAATCGTATGCATTATAGTTCAAAAATTGCTTAGAATATTCATCAAAATAATTCATAATGAATAAGGAAAAATAAAACACATAAAAAAATTTTAAAACAACAAAAAAACACAATAACTCAACACAATAATTAACTCACAAACACAACCCCAATCAAAAAATAATTAATTATGTTGTCCTCGGCAACGGTGCCAAAAACATGACAAGCTCCCGCAAGTGCACAGGGTCTATCGTAGTAATAAACTCAGAGTACGAAGTCGAATCCACAGGGACAATCATTTTAACTACTTTTCGATTAAGTTCACAAACAAAACAATTAAAAATAACACGAATAAACTTAATTTGATTTTGAAATAATTTTGAAAACTAAATTAACAAGAAAATAAGTGCAAATAAATAAATTAACAATTAAAAACCAAATTTAAATCGACTAGCAAACACAATAAAACAAACACTAAAGTTCAAGATTTCATCTAGAGGGGTAACTCGATTATCAATCAAATTCATTTAAGCAAAACTTTTTGAAAGTATTTTAATCCTCCATCATGGCAAAAAAATGTATTCAATTGAACCAACTATGCTAATCTATCGATGCACACTGATTAAAACAACTGAATCAATTAAGCAAATCTTTAAATCAAGTTTAGGTTAATTGTCGTGTTCGTTTTAACATCTAAACAAGCTCAATTTCCAAATCCGGTTTATAATAATCCATCGATTCAATTATAAATCCTATAAACATACATCTAGGTGATCAATCAATAAATATGTCATTAAGCTCTTGGAAATCGAATTAAATGAAGAAAACAAGAAAAACTATATTAAATAGCAATTCAAAATATTAATAATCAAATTATCCCTACTAGATTACCTCTAGTAGGAAGATTAGCTCTAAAACACAATAAAAACTAACAAACAAATAATAAAAATAAACATAAACATAATTAAAGGATAAATAGAACCAAGTAAAGGAAAACTTAGTCTTGAAAAGGTGAAATCAATCTTCAATTTCTCCAAATCCCTTGTAAACCATTCTTGAATCCATGAACAATAGTGTTTTTTTAAAATTTTTAATGTTTTCTAATCAAGTTAAAACAAGCCAAAGTTGCAGCTAATGATATTTTAACTCCTATTTATAGCCTTCACTCAAAATACCCTAAAAATAACCTAAAAACCACCCAAAATCAGCCAAAAATCATCCTTCCTGCATCTGAACCAGACCTGGATCATTGCTCCGTGCTTTTTGGTTTTGGTCCGGTTTAGTTATGTTTCTCTTAGGTAAACTTTGCCAATTTTTGCCTCCAACGATCTAGTAGATGGCCTAACTTGCGAAGGGCATATCTCAGTCATCTGAATTTCAAATTATGAACTTCTTGATCCTAAAATAAAGTTCAAGATGTCAACTTTAATTTCTATATTTTGACCATTTCCTAACTCCATCTTTGTCGTGCCAAAAATGCCCTTGACATTTCAATGGTACATCTGAGACAGCTTTCAGAGTACTTCCCGGAGTTTACCTTGCATCTCCTTCGTTCTAGCACCAATTGAGCTGATTGTTTTTAAAAATGAAAGTAAATTCAATCCAATTATGATATTGAGTTTTTCAACTCAAAACTCGTTCCACATCAAATGCTCCAAGCTCAAAGTTGGCCGATTTGTAAAGATAAAGGAATTACACGATGTATGCTCTAAATGAACTCAAATTCCCCTTAATCTTGTATGTTAACAATAATTAACAAATTAAATACTAAAACCACTTAAATGTATGAGGAATGGAATTAAAAACCAATAAAACATATAGAATAAAACCCGATTATCAGTCAACTTCAGCAAGCCGCCTTCCACTCGCCAAAATTCCAGGTGACAGCTAGCCACCCTCAAGTCACAACAAAGTATAGGTGACAATGAGACCACCTTTTATTACAGGACTCAGGTAACAGCGAGCCGCCTTCTACTTACAAAGCCTAAGGCGACAGCAAGCCACCTTCGTAGGAATTCTAGAACTGCAGCAAACTACCTAAACCAAACTATAGGAAAAACTTACTGACTCCTTCAGAATCCAATATCCTAGATTTTTTTAGCAAGTCCTGACATCCATCTACATTGCCATTGATCTAGATTTACCTTGTCTAGCGGAACCTAGAGTGTCCTAGATTTTTCGAGTAAGTCCTGACGTCCATCTAGATTGCCATTGATCTAGATTACATATGTCTAGTCTATCAAGAGTATCCTAGACTTCCAGGCAAGTCTTGACATCCATCTAGATTACCATGGATCTAGATTTCCATTATCTAGTTGAACCTAGAGTGTCCTAGATTTTCTGGGCAAGTCCCATCCATCAAAATTGCCATTGATCTTGATTTTCCTTGTCTAGTCAATCGAGAGTATCCTAGATTTTTTAGGCAAGTCCCGACGTCCATTTAGATTAACATTGATCTAGATTTTCCTTATCTAGTCAATCGAGAGTATCCTAGATTTTCCAGGCAAGTCCCGATCTCCATCTACAATGCCATTGATCTAGATTTTCCTTGTCTAGTCAATCGAGGGTGTCCTAGATTTTTCAGGAAAGTCCCGACATCCATCTAAATTACCATTAATCTAGATTTTCCTTGTCTAGTTGATCGAGAGTGTCCTAGATTTTTCAGGCAAGTCCCAACGTCCATCTAGATTGCCATTATCTAGATTTTTCTTATCTAATCAATCGAGAATATCCTAGATTTTCCAGGCAAGTCCTGATATCCATCTAGATTGCCATTAATCTAGATTTTCCTTGTCTAGTCGATCGAGAGTATCCTAGAATTTCAGGGCAAGTCCCAACGTCCATCTAAATTGCCATTGATCTAGATTTTCCTTATCTAGTCGATCGAGAGTATCCTAGATTTTCTGGGTAATCCCCAACGTCCATCTAGATTTTCAATGATCTAGATTTCCTTGTCTAGGAGAACCTAGAGTGTCCTAGATTTACTGGGTAACCCCCCGACGTTCATCTAGATTTCCAACGACCTAGATTTCCTTACCTATCGAAACTTAGTGTGTCCTAGATTTATTGGGTAACCCCCCGATGTTCATCTAGGTTACTAATGACCTAGATTCCTAGTCTAGCAAACCCAAGCATGTCTTAGACTTTCCAGTCTTGTCCCGACATCTCCTAAGATGCCAAAGTCTTGGTTCTTATTCTAGGTAGACCTTACGTGTCCTAGACCTTCTTCAGGCCAGACCCAACAGCTTTGGAATAAACATGTTCCAAATCTTCTGTCTAGACCTTATGCGTCCTAGACTTTCTCAGGTTAGCCCCGACAACTCTAGAGCGGACACATTCCACTCCTTCATCCAGGGCAAACCAAGTGTCCTAGACTAATCAGGAGACGGGCTAACTCCCAGTGAGTTTGTAGAGGCTGTCAAATCACTTGGGTAATGTACTTCATAGGTATCCTGAGAGAAGGTTTACTTTGCCAATCGCTTATTTATTCAATCATTTCTATGCTCTGACAAAGCGGGGGAAACTGTAGCCACTGAATTTTTGGATAGTAGATCTCTAGGGCTAAACTGAGGATTTGGGGAGAATTAATCCTTACGAGCATGTCCTGAGTGGGATCGAATCATGAGATAATCCCTTTTGAGCATCAAAGATCTGACCAGATCATCAATGATCCTGACCAGATCATCAATGATCCTGTCGAACCACTAAGAGCCCACGACCAAACCTAAAAGCCCCAAAGAACGAATGGCCCAAGCCCATCAAGCAAAGCTTCGACCGGACCTTCGCCAAACATTAAGCTGGAACTTCACCCTAGGACAGTAGGGTAATCATGAATGTTTGCTGTAGAGCGGTGATTTCACAAGAGAGGGAGTAGGCTTACATTCCTACACCCCTCAACTCTATAAAACCCTTGCATTTGCACCTTACAAAGGGGGGATGCATCTTTGACTACTTGCAAATACTACTTCGATAGCAAAAATAATTTTAGCAAAATAGAACGAATTACTCTTAAGCTTAAAACCTCACTTGAATGTTTAAATTGCATCAAATCTTCTACAATTTTTTATCTATAAAATAATTAAATACCTTCAAATAATTTGGAAGAATACATTATATAGCTTATCTCTCTCATGCATCAAAAAATAACAATATATTCCTAACTTTTAAGGTTTTTTAAAATATCAATCAAAGGAGTCAATTATCTAAAAGAAAAATTAATACATATGAATTGCAACATATTAAATTTAAAGCACAAAGTTACAAAAACATGATTTTCAAAAAGAACAAATTTTTACAGAAAAGAAAAATGACTTTACGTTTAATATGCAACTAACCCTCACCTACTCCTAAAATACACATTGTCATCAATGTATCCAAAAAGAAATGCTCACAAATAAAAACTTTATAGAATAAGATAAGTGAAAGAAGGAAAACACTTTTGAATCGTGAGCAACGAGGACAATAATAGTTACGATGTAGATAGACATGGAAGTGTGACTCCTAAAAATTTCATCAATGCATCCAAATTATTTTCCATCTTAGAGATTTATGTTCAGCCCTTGCTAATCTGGCCTCATAATCTTGTTCATCTTATTCTTCTAAGGTGGAATGGGAATCCCTAATAATAGAAGTAGAAGTCACCTTTTTACTTGAAGTTTCACCTGTAAAACTTTATGGAGGCTAAGAGATTATGCAAAAGTGGAACACTTCATCTTCTTTAACAATCTCTTTTTTCCAAAACAAACAATCTGTGTTCAAAGGTTCCATCTCACAAACTATATGCATGTCAGTACTATTAATATCAAGCAACTTATGTAAATGAATGATTAGAAAACGAAGACACAAATTCTTGGTAATTTTCTACATGATATTAAATTTAAGAGCTAATAAAGAAATCTAAACTAATTGGCCCTTTATATAACATTAACCAAATAGAGTAAAATTCGACCTTAATACAATGTATAGTGTCTTTTCATCTTGAATAGTTGAATGTTAATAATCACTGCAAATATACCTATACATATTCTTTAAGGAAAGCACCCTCTCTCTCTCTCTCTCTCTCTACTTTAGTCGCAAAGTTTCTAAAAATCAAACATAGCCCTTCATAAAGGCACACAATAAAGCACATCTATAAAATCCATAACATAGGCCAAATGCACAAAAAAGTTAAACATTTACATTCATTTAGAATTTTAACAACTTTTAATTTTTATTGAAATATCCTAATTTTAATTTTTCAATTCAATTTTTTCAAACTTACTTAATTTAGTATAAGATTATGTATAATTGATTATCTAATTGCACAATAATTGATTATCTAATTGCACAAGATTATTTATGAATTACAATTTTACATTACCCATGAATCACTCATATATAATAACTAGTTTAATAATTACACGTGATTTTGAATTGATTTGAGTAAACAGACACAATTAAAGTGAAAAATTAAAATTAGGACAATTAAATAAAAATAAGAAGGTTTGGTTCAAATTGTAAGTGAACACAAATGTTTAGCTTTTTTTCGTTTATTATTGGTAAATCAATGACTTTATTAAAAGCCACAAGAAGTGGCAAGACCTTGATGCTTGAAGAACTTTTGCATACTAAATGCTACAAAGCTGAGCTAGAGTCAATCAGTAAAAAATACATGCAAGCATCCTCAATATATCATGTCCAAAATAAACAAAATCTGAATGAAAATTATTAAAAATAACTACACTCCTAAATATACAAGAATAGAGGATAGATTTCACATCAATAGTATTCCCAGAAAAAAAATTGTTGCATTTCTAGCCTTCTACAGTTCCTAAAGAAGAAGATGACCAACTAACTCCAATTTACGGTTTCTAGCAAGAGAAAAAAAAAGGTCATTTCTCTAAAAACAGAGATAGAGATTCCAGCATTACCCAAGAAATTTTAGCTCTCGCCAAAAGATTATTCCAAAGCCTCCATGCCACTACACAATACATCAAAATATATATGACTAGTAGTCACATTGGAATCACAAATACCACATCTACTATTCTCCCAAGGAATAATAGAACGACTAACAAAAAAAACACATGTAGCTAGTCTATCCTTGGTAGCTTGCCATAAGAAAATTTTAATTTTGGGAGGGGAATAAACCTTCCAAATCAGGTCAAATGTGAAAGAAGAAGTTGAAGTACCAAAAAATGATATAACAAAACCAGAAACCAAAAAAACATCTGAAGAACCCTACGTGAACAAGTCCTTACCTGCATGGTGATGCTTCTAACCTTGTAATTTCCATAGAGCCAGTAAGGTTTCTAAATCTTCCAACTCCCTAATCTTATTGGAATGAATACGTCTTGCAAACTGAAGCTTGGAAGCAAGGTAAAGACTCGCTATTCCCTACTAATCATTAACACTCACCAGTAAGGAAACTTATCCATGAGAAGTTCATTTGTTAGCCAAATATCATGCCAAAACTATTGAAAATTTTAGGTTGCAGAGGAAGAAGAGAGAAGAAGAGAAATTAAACAAACAATAAACATGTTTTCTGCATAATTTTTATTCATTTATAAGCCTGTATTTATAGGCTACAAAAAAGAACTAAATTCAAAATTAACAAAACACCTAAAAATCATAATAAAAATCTTCCCAAATTTATTCCTAAAATATTTGAAGCTATTTCCTAAAAATCTTATCCAATCGAATTATTAAAAGATGCATTAAATCTCAACATTCCCCCTAGCATCTTTTTACTAATTCAAATAAAACATCTAAACAAAGAAAGACTTTTTTTTAACACCAAAACATATCTCTGCACTACTTTTTTAATTTCATAGACCTATATTTATAGGCTACAAAGAAGAACTCAAATTTAAAAAAAGATGCAAGGGGGAATGTTGGGATTTTAATGCATCTTTTACTAATTCAATTGGAGAAGATTTTTAGGAAATAGCTTCAAATATTTTAGTCTCAATTTTAGGAATGATTTGATTTGTTTTTTGAATTTAGTTATTTTTTATTGCCTATAAATATAGGCTTGATTAATGAATAAAAATAGTAGTGAGTACAGAAAATCTGTTTAGTGTTTATTTAATTTCTCTTCTTTCTCTGCACCTAAAATTTTCAATATGTTATCAGAGCCTACATGATCTTTTGGGGCCTGTATTAATAATAAAAAAAATAGAAAAATAAAACCATATGCAAATAGTAGTTAGTTCATTTGAAAAATTCTTTTCTTTGTTCTTATTTTTATTCTTGTAAGATTTATGAGTTCCAAAAAAATCATTTTCAATGGTGAAGTCTTTAGAAGAGACCGGCAAGTCTCAAAACTGCAAAATCAATCATGGTTACGTTTTTTAATAAAAAGAGAAGTGCCAACTTTTCATTTTGAAAAGCCATTTTGAATAAGAAAAGAATAAAGTCTTTTATACCAAGCTCTTGAACTTGTTCTAAACCATACAAAGCTTTTGTTAATTTAAAAACATAATTAGAAAATTCATGATGTTCAAAATCAGGAGGTTGTTCAACATAAACTTCTTCTTCAATAAAACCATTTAAAAATGCACTTTTATCATCCATTTGAAATAGTTTAAAATCCATATATAATGCAAATGCAAGTAACATTCTAATAGCTTCTAACCTTGTAATAGAGGCAAAGGTTTCATCATAATCAATCCCCTCTTCTTGATTATAGCCCTTAGCTACAGGCCTAGCTTTATTCCTTGTAATAGTACCATTTTCATCAAGTTTATTTCTAAACACCCATTTGGTACCAATAATAGGATGATGCTTAGGCCTATCAACTAAAGTCCATACTTTATTGCTCTCAAATTGGTTGAGTTCTTCTTGCATAGCAAGGACCCAACTTTCATCATTTATAGCCTCATCTATGTTCCTTGGCTCAATTTAAGAAAGAAATGCAAGATTAGAATCTAAGAGTTTAAGTTGGTTTCGAGTACTTACACCTTTAGAGGTCTCACCAATGATGTTGCCATTGGGATGATCTTTGGTGATTCTCCACTCCTTAGGAATGTCTCCACGCACTTGTTGGTGATCCACGTGTGCTTGATCATCAATTTCATCTTCATGTGCATGTTCTTCTTGTGATTTCTTATCATTGTCGAGCTCCTTTAATGATTGAGGCTCCTCTTCCCCAATATTGAGCTTTTCAAATTT
>CANYLF010007172.1:0-23708 GCA_948193215.1 Bocquillonia castaneifolia
ATGTTGCCAGTCATTGTTAATTTCATGTTCTACAAAATGTGGCACATCCACTAAATGAAGCCCATAGCAATGCACCTCTTTCACATTATCACCATTTCCATTAATAATCCCAGTTATTTTCATAATCCCTTCATCATCACAAATTAAAAACAAGTCATCATCTAAAGTGCCCCCAGGTTTCAATACCCATATTTGATTAATATTCGTATAACCCAACTCTTCAGTATATTTTTTCTTAAGATGAGGTAAAGAAAAATAATCCATATCAAAATTTGTAATCCACTTAATTCCACCATTTACATTCTCCATAGGTGGTCCAATCACAAATGTCCCACCATGATGAATGATTAAATCTATAATCGGCATACTACGAAAAAATAAAAACAGGGAGATCAAAAAAATAAAATAACATAACAGTTAAAAAAAATTTACAGAGCATAATATTATTTAGTTTTCATATTATAAAGTTAACCCAATCCTTAGTAAAATATGGACGAATATAAATACCGCCACACCCATTAATTTTTCTTTCTTTTTTAGTTTTTTATTATTCATGATATACTATTATACAAGACAATAAAACGCCTAACAGTAAAACATACATGGACCACACCCGCAAATATTTAAATCAATACAGAATAAAAAAATTACCTTTTTGGCGAATACGGTTCAGTACTCCTTTGCATGAAACGGTAACTCCACTTGTCTAGCACCTTTATCTGGCCATTTGAATTTAATTTCTAGTGTATATAACAGGATGTCAGTTTAAGGTTTAATGCTTTGAGAGATTTTGATGATGAAGGTGGTTGGTTATTGATAAAAGGGAAAGGAAAAAAAATAAAAAGTGTAAATTTAGTGGAAGATAATAAATGCATGAGTGGGTCATTAGTGAATTTGGCGGTCATTGTTACTGCGCAATTATTTTTAACTCTTAATAACACTGTTAATGGATCTCAATTGTGGAGCCCATATTATTTGACTGAGCAAAAATAAACGGCGATTTACATTTCACAAACGGAAGGGCAATTTGCTCCAAATCTGAAAATACAATGACTCCTTTGGACCAAAAAAGAGTCAAAGTTCCAATGTGAGATATTAGTTAAACCTTAGGGTCCAATTTGTACCTTATTCCCTAAATAAAAATAAGATAAAGAAAAAAAAGTAAAAAATAAGACACAAATTTATTTAAATAAAGCTTTTATTTTATTTTATTTTTTCGAAAGTGAGAAAGAAAGAGGGAGAGTAGCCGGTTATGAATTAAAATAACCGGGTAGAGAATGCGACTAATATAGTGGAATTGGAGCAGAGGAAAAACAAATACCCATTAAAAAGGGGGTTTGGTTTGTATTGTAATTGTGGTGGTGGGTTAGAAGAAGAAGAAGAAGAAGAATGTCAAAGGATCTGATGCTGAAGGGAGCATGCAGTGGATGTGGATCCACCTCTGAGTTATATGGAAGTAATTGCAAACACATGACTTTGTGTTTGACTTGCGCTAAACCCATGGCTCTCAATCACGCCAAATGCTTCGATTGTGGTGCCCCTCTCACTCGCTTGATTCGAGTTCTGTTTCTTCTTCCTCCTTTTTTTTTTGTTTTTAATTGTCTTTTTTTTTTCCTCTTCTTTTTTATGTTATAAAAATTGATTTATACGCTATGCACTATCATCTTTAGGAATACAATGTTAGAGCTAGCAGTATCAGCGACAAGAACTTCTTTATTGGAAGGTTCATCACTGGCCTTCCTACCTTTTCTAAGAAGAAATTTGCTGATAATAAATGGACTCTTCAGAAAGAAGGCCTTCAAGGCCGCCTCCTTACTGATGCTTTGCGGGTAATTTTCCTTTTTTTTAAACTACTGTTTATTATAGTACATCAATTAAAACCCACTAAAAAAACTCACGTTCATTATTAGGAGAAATACAAGAACCGACCTTGGCTCCTCGAAGACGAAACCGGCCAGTTTCAGTACCACGGTCATCTTGAAGGCTCTCAATCTGCCACCTACTACCTCCTGATTTTGCAGGGCAAAGAGTTTGTTGCTATTCCTGCTTCTTCTTGGTATAATTTTAACAAAGTTGCTCAGTACAAGCAACTCACTCTCGAGGAAGCTGAAGAGAAGATGAGGAACAGGAGAAAGACTGCCGATGGCTACCAAAGGTGGATGATGAAGGCTGCTAATAATGGCCCTGCTGCTTTCGGTGAAGCACCCGACAAGTTTGATGATAAGGATTCTTCTACTGCCCCTGCTTCTTCTAGGGGGGGTCATAAAAAGTCTGTGCCTTCTGACGATGATGAAGGCAATGTCTCTGATAGGGGAGAGGAAGATGAAGAAGAGGAGGCTGCTAGGAAGAATAGACTTGGACTCAACAAAGGTCGTGCTGCTGATGATGATGAGGAAGGTCCTAGGGGAGGAGATCATGATATGGATGATGATGATATTGAGAAAGGTAGACACTGATGTATGAATTGTACTTGCCATACTCCAGCTCTTCCATTTAGTTTTTCATGTAACTTCAATTTCAGCTATTACTTTGTATTTGTTCATTTTAGGTGATGATTGGGAGCACGAGGAAATTTTTACTGATGATGATGAAGCTGTTGGTAATGATCCAGAGGAACGGGAAGATTTGGCTCCAGAAGTTCCAGCTCCTCCAGAAATCAAACAGGTTGTTATTTGTTTGTTGTAGTTGCTAGTGTGCAGTTGCTAACATATCATTTCATGTCTGCCATTTTTACATTTTGTGTCTGGAAATATTTATCAATCAGTCTCAAAACTTAGGAAATATATGATTGAATTAATTGACATTCTCTTTATATACACGTTCTTGAATGATTTATCTTTTTAATTTGGGAATCAATTACTTTCATTGCTTACAAGTCTTCATAAAATAATGTCCTAGTTACCAAACATATCTTTAAATCGTTTGGGTTATTGCCAAAGTAATTATAAAATATAATATTTTATGACTAATCAGAGGTGCAAATGAGAAAAGGAAGGTAGGTAGAAAAAATAACAAAAGATTAAAGAATAGAATTTTTTTTTCATTCAGATTATTTGTGAAACATTATTTTATTCATTTGACTCGCTGGGTCTATCATGACTACGTTTTTGAATTGGAAAACAATTGAATGAATTGAAAAAAAAGCATATAATTGATCATTAAGACATGAATAGGAGTAAAAAATTTTGAGTTTAAAGAAACTGTTATCAGTAGTATTTCAAATGGATCAGCAAAACTGTGGCCCCGTCACCTGTACGTTGTAATGTTTGACGGATGATTACGGTTTAAGTTTTGCAGGATGATGATGATGAAGATGAAGAGAATGAGGAGGGTGGATTAAGCAAATCAGGGAAAGAGTTAAAGAAGCTCCTTGGTAGGGCTGCTGGACTGAATGATTCAGATGCAGAAGATGAGGATGATGATGAGGAGGAGGTAAGTTTCTCTGATTCTAATCATGTTACCCTGCTGAGCATGTTTGGCATGAGACTATAATTGATATTTTCATGCTCTGCTTTAATGCTTTTCTTTTAATTCTGTCTGGTTACACAGTGCAATTTTAAGGAATGCAGCATTTTTTTTTAAAGCGCGTGCAGTCATATGCGATGCCTGAATTTATCATTATGAATTTTCATTATTGCCTATGTTCCTTTCATGGTGATGCTTTGAACTTGTCTTCTTCCATTCACTTTTGCTATTTCTGCGCTTGTCCAGATTGAAGAAGATGTCAATGTTTATCCTGTACTGGCTCCAAAGCAGGCGCCTAAGGAGGAATCGGCTGACAACAGTCCTGCAAAACCGGTGCCTTCAGGATCTTCCAAGGGAACCCCATCTTCTTCCAAGTCTTCAAAGGGAAAAAGAAAATTAAACAGTGATGAAGCAAAACAAACAAATGGTGCACCTCAAAAGAAGGCGAAGGCAGAAAATGTATGATACCTCTTCTGATGAACCTGCTTCATATGGATTTAAGAATTGATGAAGCACAGGATCTTTTTGAAAAAATAGTCACTTCTCTTTTAAATTATTGTTATTACAGGAATCAAAGCCTGCTAATACCGTGAAAGAAGAAAGCACAGCTGCTAGTAAAAGTAGTCCGGCACCTAAAGGATCAGCATCATCGGCAAAACCAGGGTCCACATCACCTGTCACTGAAGAAGAGATCAGGGCAGTTTTGTTGCAAAATGGGCCAGTGACCACACAGGATCTTGTTGCTAGGTTCAAGTCAAGACTCAAAAGTTCTGAGGTATTCTATTGCTTTCTTATAAATGTGCATGCGGGTGTTTTAGCTGCTTGATCGTCACTGACCTTGTTTGTTTGTTTGCGAAATTCTATTATTATTATTATTATTGTAATAGCATATCAGGGTCGTTTTGAATGTGTTAAAGTGAGGTAAATAAAATAAACAGAAGTATTGTTTCTGAAAAGTAAAATAGAATAGATGTAGGTATGCTTTTGTTCAAGCAAAGCAATGATATATGATTAGCAAGCATTTTTGCTGGTGCAGGACAAGAAGGGATTTGCGGATATCCTGAGGAGAATATCTAAGATCCAGAAGACTAGCGGAACTAGTTATGTTGTCCTAAGAGAAAAATGATGATTGCATTTGCATGCGTGTTATTGCAAAGTATAGGGATTTTATTATGTTGGTGAAGTGAAGAATTCAGCATCTTTCTGTGTTTTTCTCAGAACAACATGAACACCCAGTGATAGATAGGCAAGAGGTGGGATTGAGTTAAGGTTTTAGGTAGCATTTTAGTACTAGTAGTGTGGTAATTTTTTTAAAGGAAATGCGGTTGTTGTAAATTGACATAGCTGGTATGTATGGCAGCTACAGATTAAGAAATATTAATCCATCCTTTTTTGGCTTTTGTTTGTGTTGGTGGTGGTACACAAATGAGTAAAGCATATTTAATTAAGCAGCACAGGTGCATTTGAAACTACTATATACTTGAGGTATTCAACTATGCATTTGCATGCATCAGTTTAAGTGGTTGTTGGAAGGGTTTATTCTTAACATTTTGTCCGAGGATACAATGGTGATTATGAAGGGTGACAATTGAGCATTGAACGACGTCGCTTTTGTATGAGAAAAGTGAAAGTACACTAGTATTAAAGAAAGGAGGAAAGGATGCGAGTGAGTAATTCTTCTTCTTCTTCTTCTTCTTCACAAGTAGCTAATTGAATTGGAAGTGCATAAATTAATCATATGATAATATGATTAAAATGGGAAATCAAGTGGTAGTGGGATTGGGAATGATAAATAATCATCATCCACTTGTAAAATTACAGTTTCCAACGAGAGTAAGCTCTCTTCAATTTCAGTTTCAGTTTGAACCCATTCGACGTTTGTGGTGTTTTTTAAGCACTAACACTCGTGCTGATCAAAACAACAACAACTGCAACAACGATAATAATGCAACAAGATATCTAGATTTAAGTGACGATGAACTTATCAAACAGTGCCACATGGACACTTTCAAGTCCTCTGGTCCTGGTGGCCAGCACCGCAACAAGCGTGAGTCCGCCGTCCGTCTCAAGCACATTCCCACTGGCATTATTTCTCAGGTGCTTGTTCGATTCACTCTCCTTTATTTCCTTTTTTTTCTTTTTCTAAATGCACACTATGTGTTTGATCTTTTGTCCCTCTCGTAATTGTAATAACGATGACGATAAAATCAAAAGGCAGTTGAGGAGCGTTCCCAGCACATGAATCGCGCTTCTGCTCTACGTCGCCTTCGCACTCTTTTAGCTCTCAAACGTAAACTTTTTATTCATTTACTACTTTTATTTTTTTATTTTTTACTTATCATTCATATTTCAAATTAAATAAAATTAATAATGTGAATGTTTGATTTTGGTTGTTAATTACCACTACTATTCATGTTATGTTATTTAATTAGTGAGGAATCCAGTGGATGTTACTGCCAATGCGTACTCCCCTCCTCCTCATCTTCTTCAAATTCTTCCTCCTAAATCCACCATTCGTCCTTCTGATATCGGCCCCCAAATCGGTCCCAACAATCCTAAATTTCTTTTGGTACTCTCTCTATCTCCTCTTTTCTTTTCTTTACCATGTATCCCTCATATTAATTAACGCTACTTGTTTATGTTAGGGAATGCAAGCCCTGCTTGATCTTCTCTTTGCAGTTGACGGTTCTGTTTCAGAAGCAGCTAAATTGCTTGGGTACTTACCTATCTTGTCCATTTTATTATTACGATTCTTTCGTTTTTATTTCTTTGTTTTCAACACTTCCAACTATATTTCATTTCTTTCTCCCTACACTTGTACATTTAGATACTTACCTCTCTCACAGCTTGAGCACAGGAGCATTATCTCGATTGATTCTCTCTCATGACGCTCTTCGCCTCGCTGTTAATGAGTTGAGAACTTCCAAGGTATATTAATAACATACTCTGTTGCAATCGTTTGCACTCTCTTCTTCTTGCATTGCTGCATAACAGATGGATGCAACTTTTCTTTCGTTAATGCTTTACATTGCTAGCAGTCTTAGCACAGCAGGCACCCATTGCTCACATCCATATATCACTCTCTCATTTCACCTCTTCAACAAAGCACACAAATCACTAGTGCTTCAACCTCATCTATGATTTCCACCCCTTCACTGTTTTCTTACCCTAATGCCGCACTATTCAGAACCATTCGTAGGATAGTATATGTAAGGAAACTGAAATCAGATTTGGTGATACTGTAGTCCATTAGATTAGATCAGATGAAAAGTCATCATCTTGTGGCTTCTCTTTTCGAGTTAGAACCAAGCGGCTACAACAGGACATAGGAGTAGAGAGAGAGAGATAGATTTACATTTGCATCTATGCTCCTTAATTGGGTTAATCACATCCATGGTTACTAAACTCATCTCTAACTTCACTGAACTTAAATTTGTATCAGCAAAGTTACTGAACCTTGTTAAATGTTTAGTCTACTGTTTAAGATTTTAAGTAGCTATGCCTAGTTTCAACTGTAATGTAGATGAAAAAAAATTAACATGGCTGTCAATATTTCTGCCAAAATTTGCGAATACTAATGCAATTAAAGTTCAATTATTTTTTAGCCTGTGCAAATAAGTTTAGTGACTATAGAGAAATTAGTTTAAAAACTATGGAGACTTAGTGATAAGTTGATTGATTATGGATGGAATTAGCCCCATATAGCCGTTTTCAGTCTTGGAAAGAAGAAATATATATAGTTCCTTCATATTTGTAGAGCCAAGTTTTTCTCCTCCGTGCATTTTAGGCCTTATGCAAATGTTTGAGGGTTTATCTAAGAGGAACATGAATGTAGTTTGCAGTGGCTATGGCAATCTTAATTCTAATACATTGATGTTAAGCTGATGTGTACAAGATTTTAGAGCATTCATTTTGGTTAAAATAACCCAACTTGGCTGGGTGTTATCTTCATATGCATATTGGAAGAGAGTTGCTGGGAGTGAGGAAGACTAAGAGAAAACAAATGTAGGTTTGAAAGGAAGAGAATCAGTCAGCAAGAGCAAAATTTGGTTCTATCAAAATTGGTTCTTGCTTTCTGAAAAATACTTTGACAGCTGGAATTACAAATGTGGTTAGAAATCAAAAAACAAAAAGAAGACTGAGACTCGCGAGCTTTTAATTTTTTTGTTTCTGAATGGTGAGTATTAAAGTGACATCTAGGTGCTTGCATCCTTCACTCAAACAAGACTTGATCATTTTGCTTTGAATGATTCTCATCAAAGTTTACTTTCCATGGCCTGGGATTATAGGAAGAGAAATTATAGGGAGAGTCATAGAAATGAGAAAAACATGGAAGAGGTAATGAGAAAAATTAAAACTAGGTATCGAAGGAAGGGAATCTATTGGCAAGATGAGTTGGTTCTTTGAAAATCTATATTTATTTTATTTTCTGGCATATATTTGTGTGACACATATAAACTAATGATATTTAGCTAATGTGCCCACATTCTTTGTTGAAACTAAAAAGAAATACTCTGCTTGAACAATACTTTTCTTTTCATGTTTTTATGTTTTACAAAATTTTCTACTATATATTTTGTGTATAGAAAGTATTGTTCGACTCTTCAGCTTCATCTGTCTTCATATAACAAGTTTGCTTTGAACTTATTGATGCTAACCCTGCATGTTAATGTGCTATCACTGTTTCATATCACAATAACAGCTCAAAGAGGAAACTGTTCATTTTTCAGGATGATACAGAGAAATTACAGATTGCAATCTCTCTGTTATTTGCTTGAGATTATTTAACTTCTATGTGTGAATTTTCATGCCCTTTACACAGCACTACAGCACCCTAACAGTGCAATTCTTCTTTACATGCACATTCTAAAATATCCGAGTGTCTATTGATCATGTGAAAGCATGTCAATTGATTTGCCTTTTAATTTTATTTTTTGAAGGAAAAAATGTAGTAATTGATTTCAACTTTTTCAGGGTTTGAAGCCTCTGAAGTAAGAATTCCAGTTCTCCGGAATTGCAGCGTCTTGTTCCCTCAGCTATTGAAAGGAGGATAAAAATCTTAGAAATACTTACATAGCCTCAGAGAAACAGGTTTTCTGTTTGCATTTTGAGTCGTGTATCATCAACTTAGTAGAAACAGGGAACATTTTCATAAGCTCTTTTACTCTGATGGTTTTGATCTTGCCTGCTATGAAGAGACGCCGGCAGCCTTTTTTTCTGTGCATTTATCATCTTTTAAATTTGTAAATAATACATGACATTTCAAATAAAGATTTTCCTGCCTTTTTTTTTTCTTCTGGTGAATGAGACGAGAGGGAGGCTTTGGAATAGTTTTAAGTTTTAATTTATTTATACCACAAATGATTCAAAAGTAAAATACTGCTATTGATTTAAGATAGCAAGGTAAATGATTATCCCTCTTGGAAAAATAATCACAATGAGAGAACATAAAATAAACCCCACATTTATGCATCAATTAAACACTTGACAGCAGAAAGCAAACACAAATATAAATACTACTGAGGATGGGAAAAAACAGAAAAACAAAGAGGAGGTTTAACTAAGTGAAGCAAAGATGATATTCAGATGAGATCACAAGGGGCTTAAAGTAAAAGTAAAAGGAAAAGGAAAAGGAGAAGTCCTAAAGAACATTACATAACATAAAATGAAAGCCAACAGAAGAATCATTCAGCTTTTCTCCTGAAAGAGCAACCCTCGGTGAGACGAGCACGACCCCCTGTTGGCTGGCAGAGAACAGTCTGGCAATTGCCGCAAACAACCACTGTTTGCGAATGGCTGAATACGGTTGTTATGTTGAAGCAGCCTTGGCATTTTACATCCTTTTCAAATAATAATACTAATAATTTATTAGTTTGTTTTATAAAAAATAAAAATAAAATCAAAAAATTAAAAAAAAATTAAATTACCATGAAAAAAGAGTTAGGAGACTGGACTAATCTCTTGAGCTTGTGCTTCCTCTTCTCCAGCTCTGCTGGTGGATTCAGCAAATCAATGTCGTTTTGGAGAACCTTCATCATACCATATCATATCATAATCATCATTCATTAATTTAATTATTTCATTTTACGTATCAATCTAATTACCATACTCAAATAAGACACACTTTGTATTCTATTCTATTCGGCAATATAACATAATTAAAAGAAGAAATGTTTTAACTAACCATCCTGTAGGTTTTTTTGTTGCGCTTTTCTTCTTCTTCTTCTTCTTTCTTCCTCCTAAACAAAGATAGTTGATCAAACAAGAAGGCTACTGCTGCTTCTGAGACAGAAAGGGAGGTGCGTTTAAGTTAAAGATGAGGAATATAAAGGGATGCGATGCCCATTTATTCGCCGTTCGATTTTAAACCCCTCCTCCCATCTCCACCCTTCATTTCTTTAGGGCAACCTTTGTTTCTCAAAGGCTATAATTGTCTATTCACCCAACACATTACACAACTTTTTTTTTTCTTTTTCTAATTAAAAAACCGACTTCATTAAATTTAAATTTTAAAAAAAATTCATCAAAAAAAAAGAAAAAGAAAAAAGAGAATACAGAGAGAGCGGTGTTGTATGGAATTTAGAACAACACATTAGCAGTGTAAAACATGGACGAATTTGATGATTTTGACTTCAATTTCATAAGCACTGATGACGACGACGACGACGACGACGATGTTGAAGATGAAGAAGAAAACAACGAGGAGGATGAGGAAGAAGAGATACAGCAGCAGCAGCAAGAAAATGATGAAAAAGAAGATAAAGTTGACAACGACGACAAGTTAAAAAAAGGAGCAGAATCCATTGAAGAGAATAATAATGATAATGATAATAATAATAATTCTATTTCTGTTGAACAAAATCAGCAGCAATTTGATAGGGTTGATTATGAAACTCTCGCTTCTAAAAAACGTAAACTCCTTCTTTTTCTCAATAGTTATAGTAATAGTAATAGTAATAGTAATTCAAGGTCAGGAAACAACTTAAAGAAGGTTAGGACAGATGCCGATGATAAAATAATAGCTGCCGATGAAGCTACCATTGATGAATTTTGGCAATCTTTTGGTCTTTCCAGAAAATCTCGTAAGGTACCATTCCATTTTCTCTCCCTTTCCTTTCTTCAATGCAATGCAATCTACTCTATTTCATCGTTTAATAATTTATTTCTATTTTAGCATATGAGAAAGCCCAAGAAAAGAGGCAGGAAGAAGGGCTCCAAAAATAAACTCACCCCTCAACTTACTAAGATGCTCGGTGCTGCTACTATTCACTCTGCTCATGGTCGCCATCATGAGGTACTTACTTTGCTCACTTTTTTTTTTTGCGTTCTTTATCTGCTCACTCTTTTCTTCTGATTTTTTTTATTAGGCGATATCCATTCTCAAGGAAGTTGTTAGAATTGCACCGCACATACCTGAATCCTACCACACACTCAGCGTTGTTTATGAATTGCTTGGCGATACTCAAAAAGCTATGGGATTCAAAACCATTGCGGCTCGTCTTATGCCCCCTCAGTGTTCTTTGTGGAGGGAGCTTTTTCATTGGTACAAGTAAGTGCCTTCCTCTTTCACTTCATTATTTCAATTTTAGTGTACTCCCATCTCTCTGTTCTGTCCAAATAATAGCTACCTTGCACAAGTTCAGTACAGCGACAGCAAAGGCCTGCATGAATTTTCTGCTTTACTGACTTTTTCTGGTTGAATCTAGAGGAGGATTGCATGAATGAAGTTGCCAAATTAAAACTAACTTTTTTCTATTCATTTGCCTTACAACTCTCTGATTCATTGAACGTAATGTAGTGAACAAGGAGATGTGCCACGCGCCATGAAGTGCCTCTCTAAAGCTATAAGGGCAGATCCTGATGATATTGCACTTAGAAAGTGTCACGCTTCGCTTTATGTTAAGATTGGGAATTTTCAAAGAGCTGCTGAGTCTTATGAACAAATATCCCAAGTTTGTCCTGAAGATGTTGAAGCGCTCAAGAAAGCTGCCAAGGTTTTAATTTCATCTTTCCTAGCTAAAGCTTATTCATTTCATTGCTAACTAAAAACAAAACATAATATAGGCTTTCTCTGGTATTGTCAGTTTTCATTTTGTTGTGTTGTAATTTGTAATGAAGTTTTTTCTTCGCATGGTAGGCCGTTAATTAACTGTTCTCTGAAAATTTGTGTTATGTATTCTTCCTAAAGAATGGAAGAACCCAGAAGCAGAAACTTCAAAAGGCATGAGTTTCTCTCTACTTAGAGATTGTATAGGTCTCTCTCTCTGAGCTCTCATATCGTTGGGTTCTCTGAATGTGCTCTATCATTATCCTGTAGCTTGCAGTTGAATTACTCCATAAGTAGATCTCAAACTCGGTGCAGAAACTTTATTGATAACAGAGTAATGGGTGGTAGCTGTTGGCTAATTGGCTTATGATTTGTGATGGTAATTGATTAGTTTCTGATAAGGGAAGTCTTCTACTAAAGCTGATGGGAAAATAGAGTTTTAGTTGGAAATGAGCTATTTGCTTCTAAGGATTAACTTTTGACTTGCAACAGTATTTTCCTATTAAAATGCAAGCAATTTCCTGCAGATAATTTCAGTGAACAAACAGTATTCTAGCAAATTTTCTTGCCTTTTCTAGTTTCTTGTAATGATGGTGCATTCAAAATTGGCCATTTATTTCTGTTTTTGTGCTGCAATTCATTAAAATTAATTTATAGCTGAATTACAAATTTATCAGTTCCTTATTCCAAATACTAAATTTTACTTTGTCATTGCCCCTGTTCATTTATAGCTTTATGTAATTATTTTTTTTCTTTTGGGAACTTGGTGGTTTTGATCGTCTTATTTTTTGATTAAGGTACCTTTTCCAATTATCAATTTGTCCTAAATCAGGATTTTAGTTTTTCCTTCTTTTTATCTCAGCTGTATTCTGAATGTGGTCAAACAGAACGAAGTGTCAGCATTTTGGAGTGCTATCTCAAGGACCATCTCTCTGAAGCTGATTTTAGTGTGATTGATTTGCTGGCTGCTGTTCTCATGGAAACTAATGCATATAATATTGCTCTTCAACATATTGAGCATCCTCACCTGGTTTACTATTCAGGAAAGGAAATGCCTTTGCAATTGAAAATTAAGGCAGGAATCTGCCATGTCCACCTTGAAAACATTGAGAAGGCTGAGGTTTGTGTCATTTTCTAATTTTCTTTCTATTTGAATTGTTTAAACTTGTTCCCAGCTGCCTGAGTCAAAAAGAGGAAAAAAAATGAGCGAGGAACAAAACCTAATTTTTTATCTTATTTTTTTGGGTTACATGTTCAGTTGATGAATAACATACTTTGGGATTGGGATTTTTTTGAATATGTTATTCTTTGTAGGTATCTTAGGGAGTTTGTGCAAGATATATTTCTTTACTTGTCTATCAGCTTTGAAGAAGCTTACATATCATGTTGATGAATTTATTCATATAGCAAAAGGCCATATTTATAAGGCTTATCCTGTAGGATTAGCATAGATCTTGAATCCCACACGTGCTAACAATTCAACAACGTGAGACAGGGTGGACCCTGTTTACTTGACACAAAAGTCAACTCCTAGGTGTTCATAGTAGCTAACTTAGGCTTCTACATGTAAGTCAAATCTATATTTGGTTTCTGATGTTGGATTGGGGCCTTATAATCATAAAGCAAGCAGATCCATGTATGGGTTATACTAAGGTTTTGCAACATATTACTATACTATTAGTAACAATCAGCGGAAAGCTGCTCAGGAATCAGGATTTTGCTTAGTATTTATTCTCTCCTCTATTTCTTGAACTGCTATTTTTTTTCTTTTTGAGAAAATAGTTCCTTCAATTTTTCACATTATCTTCAGACATGTTTATTTATTTTTCTTGATTATAGAATTAAACTGGTCCTTGGTCTCTTTCTCTGTCATTGTAAACTTTATTTCCTTATCTAGTCAGCCCTTGCTTGCGATGTTTCGGGTATTTCTATAGTACTTGCTATGAATTGGCCTTAACCCTTTCTACAGTGTGATTCATAGTTTTTGTTCCTTGTGATCTCTGATGCCAAATCCCTAATTTCGTAACCACTGGAAAACATCTGAAGGCAGATCATTTGAACATGAAAAATCAGTGCTCATGTGCTACATCTCTTGCTCAGCATCAGTCAGCAATTGAACTCTTAAATCAGTTTAAAATGGAAAGAATGCTTAAAATGGACAAAAAAAAGTTTAGGTTATAAATTGTGAGCTAGAACCATTAAAATAAAAAGGAAGTCTTCAGACATTATGAAATGGTCATATGTGCCCTGTCACCTGAGGTACGGAAGACCTTGTAGTGAAATGCTTAATTATATGAGGGTCCTTCCAACTCTGTTATGAAACTTCTGATATGTAGTGGCCATTTTTAGGACTTTGTGTTACCTTACAATATGAATTTGCTATGATTTCAGATGCATTCTCAATGTTGCTTCTTCTTTTTGCATTGTTTTAGATGCTTTTTGGTGGTCTGGAGATGGAGAGAGCCTCTAATCATGCCAAATTAATTACAGATGTAGCCGAAACATTTATGAATCTTGGGCATCTTCAGCTTGCACTAAAATATTATCATATGTTGGAGTCAAACGCTGGTTCTGAAAATGTAAGGAAACATTTTAGTAATCTTCTGTGTTAGTTTACACTGCAAAGTGGTTCATCATGTAAATGTACATTGAAATAATAGCAATCTTCATACATAGATAGTTTTCATTGACTGAAATTCTTGTGAGCTTTTCTGTTTATTATAGGATACACATAGGTATTTTGTTGGAAAAGGAGACGGTGAAAGAAAAAATATTGTTAAATTTAGACATAAAGTCTGGAATGATATGAATGAAAAGGAAATCTAACTTACGTGTCTAATAACCTTAAAACTGGTGATCATGCAGGCATCAGTTGAACAACATGTAGTTTTTATTTTTAATCATGCATTATGGGTGTGTTTTGCATCGATTTATAGGCTATGTGTTTGACATCTGTATCATTCTACCACTTAGACAAATGAGTTTCTCTCTCTCTCTCTGGTGTATCCCTCTTATTTCTTTTTCATCGATTTGGTTTTTGCATTGTCTGTGAATGCAATAATGTATTGGAACTCCAATATGGTGAGACATAAATCAGACTGGCCAGTTTCACCTGATTGCATAGAAATTATCTCAGTAACACACAAGGTGAATAACGCAAAGTATTTGTTTGCATCCAGCTGGATGATATCAGAAGCATTTATATATTCAATGATGATCATATCCATGTGTAGCATATTCGTAAATGCAATATTAACTCTTATGTTGCATTTTTTGGTTCTTCTAGGAGGGCTATATACATTTGAAAATTGCTCAGTGTTACTTGTCATTGAAAGATCGAGTACAAGGAACTGTGTTCTTCTATAAAGGTAACTGTGATATTCACACAAGCTTCTGAAGGAATCAGATATAACATGTATTGTATTAGAAAGAAAAGAAATTGCCACCATGTATTTCACATAGTATATATGCAATGCATGTATAACTTATCCATTGTGCCTACATCTTTGGCAGTTTAAATGTCATTATCCCATCCTCATACACATACCATAATTTAAAGAGTATTCTTTTCCATGCGACTATGGTGGTGCATAAGGACAGTCTAACTGAGAATTTAAAGTTTTAATTGTAAGAACGGCTACTGAACATATCAGTAAAGTATGTTCAGGTCAAAAAAAAAAAAATTTAAAAAATTTATTATTATATCACTGATTTTTTGTTTTATCTGAATTTTGTGACTTTGTCTAGTTTAGGACATGATACCGGCCAATCCCGGCTTTTTTGTTGGGAAGTAAGCTCTTGCGTCCACTGCTGCTAATGAAGTTCCAGTTGTAAATGTGGTTATAGAAGTTATACTTCCCCGACTAGTGGGTATCCCCATTGATGAATTCATACCAACTGTGAGAGTATGGATGTCATCTGTAGTCATTGCAGTGTAAAATTCCTTTTCTTTTCAGATATTTGTCAGTTGAAAATAATTAATATGGGATTCACTTGATTTCCTTCTTGTTACCTTGAACTCCTCATTTCTGTGGATCTCAATTAATTGAATTGAATAGAAAGTGACTCTGCCAGGGTCTCCACATCTGTATTCCAATTGGTTTTATAACCAAAATTAGACAGTCACTGGACTCTGATAAACTTCAAGATGGTTGGCAGTTTGAAGTTTTGATTTACAGAGATTTACAGCAAGCAAGTTAAGTAAATATTGGTGCAATAGATCCTAGATTCAATATTGTCAGGAATTTAGCAGTGCCATCCTGTAACTAGATCTGTCACACAGGACCATAACAAATATATTTAAGGTCTGAAATTCTTCAATAGTTATGCAGCATAAATCTCTTCAAAATCACCAAAAATAATGTCCATGTACACTGCTGGATTATGAATTCTGATTGATCACATGAGTTTCTGCGCTTCCTATCTTTGGAGTCAACCAAAAACCAATTATAAGAATATGCACCCTGCAAGCTGTCACTTCATTTGGTATGCTAAGATTGTGGACTGATGCACTGTTGGCCCATATGTAAATTTGTGAAAGTTCAGGATTGACAATAATCTAAATGGGAGTAATAATAATTTTAGTGTTTTTAACTTGAGTGCCTTGTGACATCCTAGGAGTGCTGGTTTGTTTGGGTAGTGGATTCTGATGTTTGGCTTATTGAAAATTGCCTGTGACGGATTTTCTTTGCACTTAGGATGTTAATTAGGCTGTGTTTAGGCATTTTAAATGAGAGGCTATGGCTGAGTAATGTTACTCTTCAGCTTTGCCCGCACTTGAAGACAGTGTTGATTGTCGACTAGCGTTGGTGTCACTTATCCTTGAAGATGGTAAAGAAGATGAAGCGATTTCTTTGCTTGCACCTCCAGAAAATTTAGGTAATATACATATATTGAATTCTGTTCCTTGTTCTCCTTTATTATATTCATGCAAAGGTCTTCCATTTGTTTTACATCATTGGGGCTTGCATTGCAGATTCCAGCAATTTATGTTATGATAAGCAGAAACCCTGGTGGCTTGATGGGAAAGTAAAACTCAAGCTTTGCCACATATATAGGTCTAGAGGAATGCTTGAAGACTTTGTCAACACTATATTTCCTTTAGTCCGTGAATCACTTTATGTCAAAACCCTTCGACAGAAGGTAATTGTCGGGCTCTCTTTTCACTGATGATTTTCTCCAAAATCATTATAAACACTAAAGGACATCTCCTTGGTCATATGCGTAGTTCCAGCTTGATATCTTAGTAAAAAGTGTGTTGACAATTAGTTGAACAACTAATCTGAAATCTTACCCATCCTGGGTTTCACTCCTCCTTGTGCTCACATTTTTTTTTCTGCAATTGATATTTTGGATCACTTCAGTATCGTTGAAGGGTTTTCTAATGTATACTCTTTTCTTTAAAAAAACAGCACTTCACATTATTTTGTGGCATCAAAGTATTGGTTCTTAAGTTAGTGGTATCTGCTACATCTTTTTGTAATGTGATTTCCAGTGGACAAAAATAATCCAACCACACACACAAGAGTTGTTTAGATTTGATCGTTTTCATATATTATACACAAACACCCATATAATTTTTCTTGCTCTGCTGATTGGTTCTTCATCTGTTTAGGTGAAGAAAAGGTTGACAACAAGTGTTCTCCGTAAGAGAACCAGAATTCTGGATGTTGGGGAAACTAGCGATGTCTTTGGTGGAGTTAGACCACTGGCTTCCCGCTTGGATCTGTGAGTAGTTCATTGTTCTCAGTTCATTGGTAAAAGGTATCACCCCTTTGTTGTTAGGTTGGCCTTTTTGAGTTGATGCCTAAGATAACCCAGCAACTAGTGATGGTTGACTTTTTAGGCAATTGTTGATGACCTTCAAACATATTTTGATGATCAATTGACCACATTGATTCCATTTTCATTGTGGTACTAATTGACTTTAAGTCTCCAGCCATCTGCCATCTCAAATATCTCCCATTTAATATTTTCTTATCAGAATGATGCAGGTCGTAAAGAAAGCTGATTGTCATAAAAAAAATAAAATTATTTTTAAAAAAAAAAAAACCTTGAATCATTGAAAAATAATGGCTTGAATTACAAACACTAATTTTTATGATTCTAGAAAGTGACTTGGTGTAAAGCGCATTATGCATTGAATGGGGATGGCAACAGGTTGAAAATAAAGTATGCAGTGAATCAAACACTAAATTTTGCTTATGTGCTAACTAATCAAGTATGCATTTCCATATATGAAAATAGGGTGCAGTATATAAGTGCCTGCATTGAATGGGGATGGCAACAGGTTGAAAATAAGAAATCCCTTATCTTACCTTGTACAAATACATATTAACATTACCTGCCTGTGTTGGGTTGGGGCTTGTCAGGTCACAGATTGGATTGTGTCGAATCTGGCAACACCCTGTAGTTTTAGCTTTAGTAACAATTTTTAGAAAAAAAATAAATATGTAAATCCAAATTTTCAATTTTCAGAAATAATTTTATTGTATTTATTAAAAAAAATTATATAACAAAAGAAAAGGATCATATTTGACAAATATGAGGTTACTGGTTAAAATATTTAATATCTATATAAATTGTCCATGGCTAATGTAAAAGTACATAGTGCTAATATTTTTGTCTAAACCTTTATCCACCGCTATTTATTTCAAATTATTGAGCATAAAGAAATTTAAATTCCATATCAAAAAAAAAAAAAAGAAATTTAAATTCAGTTATTCATAACAACAATATAAAATAATCATATGGTTCAATCACCAAAGAGAGATTACTTGGATAAAGAAAAGAATACCCTACCTGCTCCACCAGTTAAATAGGCTAGCTTTTAGGCTTGGGTACCCCGTATCCACTAGATTGGATAAAATTGCTATCCGGCCCATCCCTATTGCTGGAGTCTTTTGTAGAAGTTTTTGTTAATAGTTTTCTATTGTGAAAAATTATCTAATTCCTTCAAAATTTTACTTTTATATTATATTTGGTGAAACTTCATGAGATCTCTAATAACAACACTATAATTTGGATGCATATGTATATGCTTATGAGCTTTAGCATGTGAATAGTATTTGTAAATTTACAATATTTGAATGCCAGAATATACTCAAGATGATATTGTGCAAATGCAAACTTTCTTCATATCTTATTTTAATAACTTGTTCAAATTGAATGGTTTGATAATTACACAAGGAAATATAAGATTTCATAGTAATGTCATTCCACTACACTATAAATCGTGAACTTTGTGCATATGCAACATTGCCTATCAATCAGAATAGTGAGTGAGCAAATTAGTAATTAATGTTCCATCGGACATCATTCCTTTACACTGTAGATTGTAAACTTTGTACATATGTAACATTGTCTATTCATCAGGGTAGTATACTAACTATTTAGTAATTAATGTTCTGAGTTAGATTAAAAGCTTCTAGAGCAAGGAAGTTGCTTCAAAAGAAGGAAGAGCAAAAGGCCATGGCCCGAGCTGCTGGTATAGATTGTCATAGTGATGATACAGATGATGAATCATTGGTAAGTTTTTTTTTCACTATATTCATCTTATAAGAGCACTAATGTAGCTTAGTTTATTAATTATAAAAAATCCTTTAATTTGGGCCTGATCTCCTGGTATGCATTGCTTTTCGGTTATCTGCAGGAGGAAGAAATCAGAATTCCTCCCCTTCCAAATTTTTTGAAGGATGAAGAGCATCATGATCTAATTATAGATGTGTGTATTTTTCTCCATTTTTGCTTGGAACTAACTCTTTTCCTTAAACCGTTTAGTTTGGAATGTTTAGCTTCTGATTTCTTTAATCATTGAGGATCTAAGTCAACTTTAGCTATGTTGTTGCATTTCCTTTTATCTGAGGTGCACCCTCTTTTCTGTGATTTATAGCTTTGCAGGGCACTTCAATCACTTGAAAGGTATTGGGAGGCACTAGAGATTATTAATCTTACTCGAAGATTTTACATGGAACTGCCTATTGAGAAGAAGGATGAACTTCAGTCTCTTGCAGCGCGTAACTCCTAAACTAAAAAATTATTGATCATCTTTTATGTCAGTGCTACAATGGTTATCTGTGCTCCAAACAATATATAGAGAAGGAAACATATAATGTTCTCTTTACCCTCAAATTTTGGTCTTGCTTTTGTTTCAGCATATAACAGTCTAGCAACTGCTAAAGTGAATATTTCTTCTGTTAAGCAACATTTCCTTGAAAATCTTGTTGAGTTCTTTAATTTTATGCAGAAATATCTTACAAGACCACAGACCCTAAGCATGGATTTGACTGTGTGAAGTCCATTGTTGTGCAGCACCCATACAGCTTTGCTGCTTGGAACTGTTATTACAAAGTAACTTCAAGGTACGTTATCATTGTAACAGGTCGTTGATTGTGCTAGTTACTGGTTTTTGGGTTCTACTTCTATCTAAGCCTTTGATTGATGGAGATATATTTGTAATGAGCTCTAGGCACGTCTTGATGCTTCAAAAAACAAAATAAGCCATTCCAAATATCCCAAGCATCCTTGCAAAATGTAAATATGTGAGAAAGTTTGGGTGCACATGTGAACACGACCTTATGCATATTGTTCATTAATTTTTTGCTGCCTCAAAAAATTGTGTTTTTTAAACATAAAGAAAACTTTACTATTTCACATCCTTACTGCATCAGTTTACTTCCCAGATAGAAGGTTAGGCTTAAGATTCTTGTGTAGAAGTTCTTGCACGGGTAGAAAAGTGGTTTCTAGAGAATACACTTTTCTGTGGGACTAGGGGAGTGGTCTCATGAAATTACTATGCAATGTCAATTGGTGGTGGTCTTTTTATATTTGTGGCTGAATTAATATAAATGCTTTGTCTAGATAGAACTGATGCTAGTCTGTTGGTAGTGTGCCTTATTATGCTTAATGTTGTAAACAGTGAAGAAACTTTCTATGATTGTCAGAAACATATTTTTTTGGTTTTGTCATGTGGCGTGCCTTCAGTTTCGGACATCTTTGTGCGTGGCTCTATTGGGAAGTGGAGATGGATTTTAGTATAGATTAACAGTATAAAACAAACTGGTGCTATGGTAGCTAATAAATGAATGGGGAAGTATACGTGCAGGATTCCCCATTCCCCTCCTGGCTTGGTTTGATCAGTGGTTTAGTTGATTAGACTGAGATGTAGACACAGAAAAATCAATATGCGACCAAAACATAGTTGGTCTATTTCTGATATTCTGATTAACATTATTGAAATAGATTTTGTATTTTTCTACATATTAAAGAGAAGTACAAATGGATCTTTATGTCTCTATTTTATCTTCTATAACATCACAGGTATTAGGTATATAAGTATTATTTGATGGGTATTATTATGTGCCATTAACTGACGTGAATAATACTGTTTAGTCCTTCATCCGTTGTCAGTGTAACTATGTCCTTCAGAGGTTTGACATGCTAAAATGGAGTAAAATCATGAGTCTGAAGTGGTCACATGCTAATGCTAATAAATAGAAGTCCAAATGAAATTTGATTTCATTGCTCCACTACTATCGTTTTGTTAATCAGAGTTCAGTGTTGCAAGCCATCTAAAACTTGGCTTGAACTTGCATTGATGGTCTTCGTAGCCTTTTACCGACTCGCTGATATCCTACATGTGAAACCATGATTGATTTTCTAACCAAATTGAAATGGCGTCTGTTTGCATTTGCTTATCTATTTTTTTTAATCTCTCTCTTCAGCTTGTTGAGGCTATCTAATATTTGAATATTTGATAGGGATCTTCTTCTTCTTCCCCTGACAATATCAAACCATAAATAGGAGCACGATGCCTTATGTTAACTCTTTTAAGTAATCTCTCTACTTATTCTCACCGAGTTTGTGATATCATAGGTTGGGAAAGAACTATTCGAGGCATGCAAAATTTCTGCGCTATATGCGAAACAAACACAATGACTCCGTACCACCCTTAGTCATTTATGGGCATCAGTTGACTATGGGCAGCCTACACCAAGATGCCACAAGAGAATACCTAGCAGCCTATAAACTGTTGCCTGAGAATCCTTTAATTAACCTTTGTGTGGGTGAGAAATCCTTTCATTTTTTCAGTTATGGAAGCTTGCATATTTTAGCTTACAACATTGTTTAAACTTTTAAGCTTGTTTTTTTTTTATGTTCCAGGAACTTCCTTGATCAATTTGGCCCTTGGATTTAGACTTCAAAATAAGCATCATTGTCTTGCTCAAGGCTTATCGTTCCTTTATAAAAATTTACAGCTTGCCGAAAATATCCAGGTTTGCTTTTATTGCCATATTTATGGGATCTCTATTACCTTGTCAAATGCGGAAGTCCTATGTTTATCAGCCATTTTATTGTGTAACCTCTTACTTGAGGTTGACATTTTCAATTCGATTTGTGCCAAATGGAATGATTTAGTATTGATAGGTGTTTAGCTTCTTCATTGCTGATAGATCCCCTACTGCATTATCCAGATAATTTTGATGCCTACGTTCATTTGCATTGAATCATAACTTGCCTGTCTCGTATAGGTATCTTTGCAGGAGGCATTGTATAATATCGCCCGTGCATATCACCATGTTGGACTTGTGACTCTAGCAGCTTCGTATTACGAAATGGTGCTTGAAACACATGAGAAAGATTACCCCATTCCAAAGCTTCTGAATGAGAACTCAGATTTGGGAAATTTGAAGTCAGGTTACTGTGACCTGCGTAGGGAGGCAGCTCATAATTTGCATTTGATATACAAAAAAAGTGGAGCATTAGATCTTGCTAGGCAGGTCTTGAAAGATCACTGCAAATTTTGAGTAAATGTTATTTAACTATTTATCATTTGTTTTTCTAACTTCAGGGGGTTATATTTTGTACATATTTGTAGAATGATTGCCTACATGTTAATTAATATATAATTATAATTTAGTATTTAAGGACAAATTATATATTTTTAAGCTATAATATTCTTGGACATAATCCAGTTCACTTTTGTTAGTTTTGAATACAGAAATATGGCTTTTTTTTAAGAAAAAAAAATAAGGAACAAAGTTTTTTTTTTTTGAATTGAAGCTCATTGGTATCCTTAGAACCTTCTGAAGTAGAATCCTTTCCTTTTGGTCCTCAAAGTGTATTCTTGTGTGTGTTTGCTCTTTTGAATATATTAGTGTTGAGCGCTGACCACTATAGCAGGTGCAATCTTTGTTATTTTAGTCTATTGATGATCGTTGGAAGTCTTTTAAATAAAATAAATGATTTAATTGATTATTGAATTTTGAATTAATTTGATTTTCATGATCTTGCATTTACTTTTTTTTTTTTTTAACAATCGCATATTTTACTTGATTTATTCAACAATTATGGTGAATTTTACAGCATTTGTTAACTAATATTTTGATTATTTGTATGAAATTAAAATGGTGAGACGACTGGATTTTAGGTGTAATATCCTTAGAATGAGAGTAAATTTCATCTGACGATGTTGGAATGAGATTTTTCCTTTTCCTTTTCCTTTTGTGGCTTTGACTTTGAGAAAAGTTTTTACATTAATGAAATTTGAAGAAACGCAAGGAAGTTAATGTTAATATGCTAAGAATGAGAGGATAGAAATTGCAGGGTTCCAAAGGAGAATAAGAATATTTATTTATTTATTATATTTTTTGTTCTTTTAGGTGAGTTACAATATTAAATGGGTCGAGTATATATTTTATGTATGTATATAGAAGTGCATTATGGAAGAAAAACATACAGTAGAAGCTGTTTAATGAATGTAATGTACCTAAATCTTTAGCAGCTGTTGGAGGAATACTTTCCTCCAACAGCTGTTTAATTAAAAGCATGCATTCTCATTGTGTGAGAACCAATGAATAGCATCTAAATCTTTAGCAGCTGTTGGAGGAATACTTTCCATAACTTTCTCTTGACCCTTTGGATAAAAAATCCCAGTCCTCTCATCAGGAACCCAGCAACTTCCATCACCATTAATTTTGTTTCTTTTCTTCTGTAAATCTTCAGCATCCATCTTCACTGTCTCCTTCAATGTATCATTAGATGAGCTACTTTTCTTGTGGTAGGCTTTTCGGATCATTGGCCTGTTTTAATAATGAGACATTTTATAGTATATTCATTGTTAAAAATGATCAAAAACGATGTCAATTTTTGATAATTATGTCAAAGCTTAAAAGAGAGGCCACTCAATTGTCTCATT
>CANYLF010007352.1:0-12617 GCA_948193215.1 Bocquillonia castaneifolia
AACGATCGTTGCTGTTTAGCAACGAGCTCGTTGTTATTTTCCCATGAGCTCGTGTACCTTACTAAAACTTTTGGCCATTTTCGTGAATTTCACAACGATCACTGTTCATTCACAACGATTGTTGTACATTTGACAACGATCGTTGCTCAATCAACAACGATCATTGTTACCCCATTTTCAGAAGAAAAATTATTTTCGAAGAGAATTTTGTATTGCATTTTAAATCAAGATTAATTACTATTATTATATATATTAATCCTTATTATGTTGTTTTGGTTTCGGGTCATTTCATTACCCTTTTTACCAAATCTCGTCACACCCTTCATGGGTGACACCTTCAGAAACACCCAATCGCCAACATCAAGAGAAATGTCCTTTCTTTTAGGATTTGCCTAACTTTTGTGTTGGCTAAAAGCTGTCTTTAGCCTCTGTTGTATCGATGGAACCCTTTCAGAAGTAATCTGAACCAATTCAGGTCCAGAAAGCTGCCTCTAACCAATATCCCAACACAAAGGAGATCTGCACTTCCTACCATACAACGCTTCAAATGTTGCCATTTTAATGTTGGCATGATAGCTGTTATTGTAAGCAAATTCAATCAATGGAATATTCAAATCCTAATAGCCACCAAAATCCATAGCACACATGTGTAGTATGTCCTCCAAGGTCTGAATAGTTCTCTCAGACTGCCCATCCATCTGTGGGTGAAATGATGTGCTAAAATCTAATCTGGTTCCTAAAGCTGACTGCAGCTCTCTCTAGAATATCGAGGTGAAACTCGAATCTCTATCTGACACAATGGACTCTAAAACTCCATGCATATGTACTTTTTCAAAAATGTACAATTCAGCTAACTTCTGCATGGTATAGTTCTTCTTTATAGGTATAAAGTGAGCTGACTTGGTCAATCTATCAACCATCACCCATATTGAGTCATACCCACTCCGGGTACGGGGTAACCCAGTTACAAAGTCCATCGTAATCATGTCCCACTTCCACTCTAGGATAGGTAATGGCTGTAGCAATCCATAAGGCCTCTGGTGCTCTAATTTCACTTTCTTACAAGTCATGCACCTAGACACAAACTCTGCAATATCCTTCTTCATCCCACTCCACCAGTACATGCTTTTCAGATCATGGTACATTTTAGTTGCACCTGGATGAACACTATAAGGTGTATGGTGAGCTTCTTCCATAATCTCCTTCTGTATGTTATCAACCTTAGGCTCGCACACCCTAGTGCCCATCCTCAAAATGCCTTCACCATCAACCCTAAACTCTTCTGTTGTACACTATTGCACCTAGTATATAATCTTCTATAACTCTGGATCCTGTGATTGAGCTGTCTTTACCCTATCCAGAAACACAGATCTTATTCTAAACTGTGCTATCAAACATCCATGCCTATTCACCCACCATTGCAATCCTTGATCAAACAGTTGATCGATCTCCCTGTATAGAGGTCTCCTTCCAACACTGATATGAGCAAGACTTCTAGCTGACTTCCTACTCAAAGCATCTGCCACAACATTCGCTTGTCCAGGATGATACATGATCGAATAATCATAATCCTTCAACAGCTCTAACCATCTGGTCTATCTCATATTCAAGTTACTCTGCTGAAATATATACTTTAGGGTTTTATGATCAGTATATATTTCACAGGGTACACCATATAGATAATGCCTCCAAATCTTCAATGCAAACATAACAGCTACCAATTCTAAATCGTGGGTAGGGTAATTCCTCTCATGGTTCTTCAACTTTCTAGAAGCATAGGCCACTACATGCCCATTCTACATCAACACATACCCTACGCCCACTCTAGAAGCGTCACAGTACATAGTAAAGCCATCAGTCCCTGAAGGCAAGGTCAACATAGGTGCTGTAGTCAACCTCTCCTTTAACAACTGAAAGCTATTCTCACAAGCTTCATCCCACTCAAACCTGACACTCTTCTGAGTTAGCCGTGTCAATGGTGCTGCTATCCAAGAAAAGTCTTACACAAATCTCCGATAGAAGCCTGCCAAACCCAAAAAACTTCTGATCTCTATGACTGTGTTAGGCCTAGGCCAATCCAATACCGCTTCAATCTTCTTTGGATCAACCTAAATCCCTTCCTTGGAGACCACGTGCCCCAAGAAAGTAACACTATCCAACCAAAATTCACATATAGAGAATTTAGCATACAACTGCTCCCTCCTCAAAGTCTTCAACACCATCCTCAGATGTTGTTCATGTTTTTCCATATATCATCAATAAAAATGATCACAAACCGATCTAGAAATGGTCTGAATACTCTGTTCATTTAGTCCATAAAGGCTGATGGAGCATTAGTCAACCCAAAGGACATAACCAGAAACCCGCAGTGACCATATCTAGTCCAGAATGCAGTCTTTGGCACATCCTCTTCTCTGATCCTCAACTGATGATAACCTGATCGCAGATCGATCTTGGAAAAATATTGGGCACCTTGCAGCTGATCAAACAAGTCATCTATTCGAGGAAGCGAATACTTCTTCTTGATTGTCACCTTGTTCAATTCTCTGTAATCAATACAAAGTCAGAATGTACCATCCTTCTTCTTCACAAATAAAACAGGTGCACTCCAGGGAGAAATATTGGGTCTAATGAAACCCTTGTCAAGTAGCTCCTGTTACTGCTCTTTCAGATCCTTCAACTCAGTTGGGGCCATTATGTATGGCGGTATAGAAATAGGAGTGGCTCCAAGTACTACATCAATGCAGAATTCAATCTCCTTGTCAGGCGATAAACCTGGAAACTCTTTTGGGAATACATCTGGATATTCACATACTACTGGCACATCACCCACATCATCTAGTTCTAGTGTCATATCTTTGACCACTGCCAGGAATCCCTGACATCCCTGCCTAAGCAACTTTCTAGCAGTGATTGTAGAAATCAAGTTCTGAGGCATCACATATTTCTCATATCCGAACTTAAATTCTTCATCTCTAGGCATTCTAGATGTCACTTCTTTCATTCTGCAATCCAAGGTAGCATAATGTTGGGACAATTAGTCCATTCTTAGGATCACATCAAAGTCCATCACATCCAACACAATCAAATCTGTTATCATCTCCTTGCCATCGATCATCACAGGGCATAGCAAAAATACAATGTCAGTGATCAGAACATCACTCAAAGGAGTGGCCACTGACAACGGACTTAGCATCCTCGTACCTCTACAATCGATCCTCGATGGAAAGGAAGAAGAAATAAAGGAATGCGTTGAACCAGAATCAAATAAAACTAAGGCATCATTATGACATATCGGGATAGTACCTGCCACCACTGTGTTCGAAGTCTGAGCATCCTGGGGAGTAAGTGTGAAGACCCTAGCTTGGCCTCCACCCTGTTGTAAAGTAGATGCCTACTCCATTCCTCTGCCATTAGTCCTACCACCAAATCTCCCACCATTTCTGCCTCCATACCCTCGACCCTATTTGCCTGCCGTCTGATATCCGCCCTAAGAAGGGCCTGCCTGATAAGGACCTCCCTGAAAAGCAGTCGGATACTGGGGTCATGGCTGAACTAGTGGCAAAACCATGCTAGAAGCTATAGAAGCTAGATGAAGCTGAGTCTGGTTCAGAGAAGGATAGTTCGGGCAGTTCCTCACATAATGCCTAACCTGAGTGCATCTGAAGCATATATTCTGGGCAAGATGACATGGTCCCTGATGGAATCTCCCATAATTCTGACAAGCACTCGGGCCAGAACTAGAACTGCTATAACCCGCACTACCATAACCAGAGCTCTATCCATTACTGCTGTTACCAGTCCTAAAATAAGAAGCACCCTTTCCTCCTCGACCATGTCTGCCTCTGAGCTGAACTCGGGACCCAAAGTGACTCTGTCCAATGCTAGAACCAACCTGAAAGTTCATCTGGGGCTCCTACACACCTCTAGGAAACTGTCCACTAAACCCACTGCTCTGCCCACAACTCTGACGTACAAATTTAGAACTGCTAGCACCATAAGATCCTGGCACTGCACAGTGCCTCTAGAGTCGCTCTTCTATCGACACAGCCTCCACATAAACAGAATCCAGATCCTGCTCCTGTGTCCTCATACTAGCATATTCTGGCCCCAAACCAACAACATACAGGTGTATCATCTGTGCTTCATCCTCAACCATAGGGCCTGCAAACCTCAGCAATCTCCTGAATCTGTTAGTATATTCAAAAACTGTCTCTTTTTCCCTTCTAGAGATAGTCATCAACTGAACCCTATTCTACATCTGATATGACATGTGCATATAATGCTACTAGAATCTATGCTCAAACTCCTCCCAAGTAATGGTATCAATAATCGGTCTAATAGTGGCTATGAACCAATCATAAGCTTCCCTCTCCATACACGTCTCAACCATACAGACCCTTTGTGAATCATTTGCAGCAAAAGACACTTTGTTCCGTATCATATTCAGAAAATCCATAGGGTCCCCCAATCCATCAAATGGTACTCTAAAAGATCTAGCAAAAGTACTGATTGCCTCCAGATCAAAATCCTATCTTGGCTGCTGAAAAGCCTGGGCTATGTCCCTAGCAATAGCCTCCATAGTAGTCTGGTCAATGGCGGCAAAACCTTGTGGTGGTGGTTGCTCATTTCCACCCTGGGCAAGTCGGTGCCCTCCCTGATTCCTTGGTCTTCCTCTGCATTGAGGATGTGCAGGTTACTCTTCCTCTGGAGGAACTTCCCCATGTTCTGAAGTAATATCCTCTTCCTCTTCAGGCTGCTGCACACCTCGACATCATCATTAATTCATTCTGATAAGCAACCAAATAAACTTTAGTAACAAACAAAAATCCTAACGGTACACTGAAATCTAGAAGCAAAGAAGACTTAATAAAAACGATAAAGGATCCTATGCTGTAGTAGTTTCAAGAAAGACTCTGACACTAAGAAAACAAAATTTGTATATAATAAAACCAAAAGCTCTGATACCAACTTTGTCACGACCCAAACCCGAATTATGTGACTGGCGTCAGGGAACGGGAAAGCTATATGCTACCAAAACCCGTGGCTAACTTAAACCTAATAAACATCATAACAGATATAATCTACCAGAAATATATATCCTGGTTTCATAGATATAGATATAAACCTGTTAATAACAATCGTAAATAATCCATCATAATAATCATATAGTCATAATATAACCAGCATAACAGCTGGCGCCTCCCAGGCTACAATCATCCAGAAAATCATTCAAAACCTTTCAAAGATAATATCATCATAAACATGTTAAAGTACATATCCAACATTACCATAACCAGAACATCCTAATACAACAAAGTTACTACTGCAGCTTCTAGAATAGTAATACATCCGATAGAATATAAGAACCTTCTCAAAATTGTCGGAGAAGAAGAAATCCGGCGTAGAGACCTGACAGGTGAGGTCTGAATAGAATCCTGAAAAAAATAGTTTGAGGAGGGTCAGACCTCATTGAGTGAAACAATATCATATTTATGAAAAGCAACCTATATGTATGCAAGCATACAATAGTAATACACACACACACACACACACACACACACACACACATGCAATGGTGCAAATGAATAAATCAAATACAATAAACAAACAAGGAAGGAGGAATGAAGCAGAACACCTAGTTTCCCCTCTAAACCCAGAATAGATTAATGTCTCTTGAATCCAATATCTATCTCTTATTCCAATTGCAGTATCTGGCACCCGAGCTTCTCGAGCATGCCCTAGAAATTAACAATGCGGTCGCCCGAGTATTCTTGAGCATGCCACCTTTATCAATAAATAGGATCGGCGCATGAGCTTCTTGAGCATGCCCCGTCCTTATAACCATAAACAATATCCACATACCTGACTCCTGTATGCACACAGCCTGGTGACACCCACCAGGTAGCTTGTCCCACATCCATCCTCCATCTAGCACATCACAGATAATTCACAGAACATATTTATAACATATGTATTTATTCATATAGTAATACATCTGATAGAATATAAGAACCTTCACAAAATTGTCGGAGAAGAAGAAATTCGGCGTAGAGACCTGACAGGTGAGGTCTGAATAGAATCTTGAAAAAAATAGTTTGAGGAGAGTCAGACCTCACTGAGTGAATCAATATCATATTTATGAAAAGCAACCTACATGTATCCAAGCATACAATAGTAATACACACACACACACATGCAATGGTGCAAATGAATAAATCAAATACAATAAACAAACAAGGAAGGAGGAATAAAGCAGAACACCTAGTTTCCCATCTAAACCCAGAATAGATTAATGCCTCTTGAATCCAATATCAATCTCTTATTCCAATTGTAGTATCTGGCGCCCGAGCTTCTCAAGCATGCCCTAAAAATTAACAATACGGTCGCCCGAGTATACTCGAGCATGCCACCGTCATTAATAAATAGGATCGGCGCACGAGCTTCTCGAGCATGCCCCGTCCTTATAACCATAAACAATATCCACATACCTGACTCTTATGTGCACACAGGCTGGTGACACCCACCAGGTTGCTTGTCCCACATCCATCCTCCATCCAGCACATCACAGATAATTCACAAAACATATTCATAACATATGCGTTTATTCATATATATATATATATATATATATATATATATATATATATTCTAATATAACTAATGAATAAAAGTAATGAATATGAAATGTAATATGAATGATATAATTATGAATGAGATTAAAATATGCATTCTAATAGCAATTCATAAATATGAAATTGACTCACAGCTCGAGTGTGCGCCCCTATGCACTCCAGAAGAACTCGGCCCTCCTTGGCCTCGGGAACTCTCTACAAAATATAAATAAAATAAAATTAATAATAATATAGTTATTTCCTATAACTCAAAGAATTCTAGATTTCTAATGAAAGATTCCCCATTAAATATACTATTCCGATTATCCTAACATATTCACAATATAGCAATCCTAAACTCAATATCACGTTGCAGACAAGGAGGTTTTGCCTCAGAGCTTGAGCCATGACTAGGAACTATGGCACTGTGTGTTCAGCTGCGGGGCTAAAGTGGTAGTCGCCACCCGAACCGGCATCGGGAATGTCTTACAAGGTGTACATCCCAATTCCTCTCAAGAATATGAAGGATGCATTAACCCCAGAGATTCATGGATCTGACTTATCAATTCCCGGACGTGATTCTTTCCCCAATACTCCTAGTATTATACTAACCTTCATTCCTTCTAACAAAACGATAAAAACACAAAACAATATAACCTACCTTTTCACATATACACATGCAAGAGTGAGTTTCTAATAACAAACAAGGGTTAATTTTATCCATTACCAACCAATAATTAAGGTCAATTTACATGCAAAAAGGGCATAACAACCACATAACACATAAACACAACAACAAACCTAGGGTTTCTACCGTTTTAGACCTAAAGTGATTACCAAATGGCATTATTTAACCAATTACATGCAATATCAAACCTAAATAATTACCAAAGAAGCCTCAGAAGCTTACCCTTTCACTGCATTCCACGTGAAAGCTATTGAATACTCATTTACAAACTTGCAGAACCACATATTTTGACAAAACAAAACCTCGGGAAGCTGAAGAAGTGGCAACGCCACTTTAGGGACTGGCGTTTGGGCCTAACGCCACTTACTCATAGGTGTTTGGGCCTAACGCCACTCCTACTTATGGCGTTGGTGACTAGGCAGAGAACACAAGATGCATTTTGACAAAAAAAAAAAAGGTTTTCGGGTTTACCAAGCCCTAAAAATGCACACATAGAGTCGAAAATGCATAAAATGATCACCAAAACATACAAAAATGCATGAAATATGGCAAAATAACCTAGATCTAATCATGGCATGCATAAAACACAATAAAAACACAAACTTTGCACTCAAAAGATTAAAAGATCGCATCTTTACACATAAAACGTACAAAAGGCATAAACTTTATTCATAAAACTTCAAAATAACTCAATTTAGCATAAAGAAACAAACTTTAACATTAAAACATGCAAAAATTATAACTTTTCATAACAAAACATAAAAAGGTGCAATCTTTATACGTTAGAACTCACAAGAACACGACTTTTATGCAAAAGGAATAATTTTTATGCAAAAAACATGGAAAAGAATGGATTTTTATGAATGGAAAACATTTAAATAAGATCAAATATAGCAAATCTGAAATTAGACACAAAGAAACATGTAAAAGGAAACAATTTTCATAACAAAACATAAAATGGTGCAATCTTTGTGCATTAAAACTCAAAAGACATGATTTTTAGACAAAAGAAGCAAGCTTAATGAAAAAGAAACTATTTTTATTCAATTAAACATAAAAAGAAAAGATTTCTATGCATGAAAACATGTTAACAAGATCAAATAATGCAAATATAGAAGAAAACACAGAAGCATGCAAAAACATGCCACTTTAAACAATTATGAAGCATGAACATGGCTTAAAATAATATTTTAACAAAAGAAGCATGCAAAAATGAAATGTGCAAACAGAAATTTACAACAACATATCATCACAATTAACATGTTCATAACATGCAAAATCATGGAAAGATGCAAGGACACAATGAAAAACACAAAGAAAAGTAACTTACCTTTCAAGGAATTGGCTTGGAAGCGCTTGATAACCCTCAGATCTTGTTTGAGTGACTTTGTGTTGCGTTTCAATGCTTAAAGGCTGCTAGAATTTGCTTCAATGGATTAGAACTTCAAAACCAACTTTGAATGCAAAAGATGCAAGATTTTATGAGTTTTTTTTTGTGTTTGTAATGTGAAAATTGTAATGTCTCTTGGCAATCAAGTGAATTCCAAGCTTTGATATAGAAAACCAAACCCTAAATTCGTATGGAATGTCTGCCTCCCCCCAAAACCTAGTTTTAGACCGGTATTTATAGCGGTAATAGCTTAAAACTTAAGCTAGAGCTACCATAATCAGTTTCCTACTAAAATTCAATGACTTGAGCCTAAATCAAAGGGTTTTTTGGACAAAAATAGCCCTCTAGAGCTTTGGGATGCGTGTACAACTCGTACGGGCCGAAACAGCCTGAAAATGGGCATTTTACAGCTGAAAATGACTAGCTGGTATTGGGGGCCCAATGCTAGTCTTCCTTGCAGCGTTGAGACCAACTCCACTTGGAAGAGTGGTGTTGGGTTCAATTCCACTCTTCAGAGTGGCGTTGGGCCTTTTTGGTCCTCCAAACATTCGATTTTGCAAAACTTAAAACTGAGAAAATGTGTGAAATGGTTCAACTTTCAACCCATAAAATTTCAAGTCATTTGGACACTTGCAGAAAAAGTTATGATGAAAATTGTTTGAAAAATGCATCGTTTATGCTCAAAACCGGATTTTGGAGAAAAACGTACTATGCAAGCGTAGAAAACACTCAAAGTGAAGCAAATATAATCTCTAAAAAGCAATGTCAACTCAATTCATGCTACTTAGAACATGAACGATCATCACTGGGCATCCGAGCCGCTTCCGTATTCATGTGTCAAAAATTAGGTTCTAACACATGTTTTACGAGAAAATTCTACCAAAAATTTGGCAAAACCTCCCCTGTAAAACAGACATCTCTCCACTGAAGTGGAGCCCATCCTGCATAAAAACAGCACTTCTGTAATCACATCCAATTGTTGGGTCTACCAGATTACCCGGACATACCAAACACAACTATTATAGCACCAACCAACATCATCTATATTTATATATTTATTGAACTTATTGCACCGTTTTATATCAATTAACTATACTTATTTAAAGTCCAAACAGTCCTTAGCAGTCCGTAATTACAGTATCTTGTTATACGGTCTTAACGGTCCTAATATTCAATTAATTAATCCAATTATTCACTTCATCCAAATCAAATCCAATTCGAGTTAATTATAACATATATAACATGCCTTTAATATATAAAATATCCAAAAAAGTTAAATTAGACGTGTAGCACGTAGTTCGAGGAATTCCATAAACCACTAATTCACATCCGGGATTTTTAATTTACAAATCATACATCATATGCCTATTCATCCTTTATTAAAGTTGCTCGGAATAATTTTTAGTATTTTCTAAAAATAAAATTGGCTGTCACCAGAGTGGGACCCACTACCTCCGTCAACGGTGGCGCGAGAACCTTACGCGCCGTCGTTTGTGGTGGTCCGTTGGGTCCCCAATGCTCTAGATCACATCGTACAGCCTCTAGGAGTCCAACCATACCTTCTACATGCTCAAACAACCACCGCAAATGGCTGAAACAGCCTCCTCATCACCGAAAAACCGACGGAGCCCGTTCACCACCAAAACGAGCTTGTCAACTTCGTGGTCTGCTGCCTTAAGGGGTTTTGGGGGCTGATCTACTCATTTTTGGCCTTAATTTTGTCAAATAATGGCCCGATATACACCAACCACGACGGCCAGTTCTCACCGGGAAAATGAGGCTCGTTTCTCCGTTCTCAGGCAACGGTAGAAGGGGAAAAGGGTATAGATAGGTTAATCTTGGTGAGATCTTTCTGTTGGTATGAAGATCGCCGGTAATGGTAGCCTATCGATGGTGAACGGAGCAGTGAAAGGTGTTGGGGTTACTGTAGCTATTCGAAGAAAATTTGGGTACTGTTAAGGCTATTTTCTTGAAGTTTAAGCTTTCAAATGGGTCCAACAGATGTTTAAAGGTATATAGAACTAAGTTTTCTATTTTTCAGTTGGGTCCTTTTCTTCAATTAAAATTTATCCTTAACTCAGTTTTCCCTCAAATTTTAACCATGAGTTTGGGAGTATATTTAACACTTTCATTCAAAATTTTAGCTTAAATGGACATCCGTAACTACCATTTTAAAATTTTAAAGATTTAAACTTAATTAATTAACCCGTTTTAGAATTAAAATGAAAATTACAGGTATTACAGTACACTACATATCCTCCACTTCCAAATGGTAATGCAAGGACAGGTGCAGAAGTCAACCGGTGCTTTAACTCATCAAAACTCAACTGACACTCTTGAGTCCACAAAAATTGCACATTCTTCTTTAGCAAATTAGTAAGTGGTTTAGCAATTTGAGAGAAATCCCTCACAAATCTTCTATAATATCCAGGTAGCCCAAGGAAACTACGTACTTTTGACACATTCTTTGGTGGCTTCCATTCTATAACAGCCTTAATCTTTGATGGATCTGGTTGTTCTCCATGTCTAGAAACCACATGACCCAAGAAAGTAATTTCTTCCATCCAGAAGTCACATTTACTAAATTTAGCATACAACTATTTTTCTCTTAAAATCTGTAAAGCAATCCTTAGATGTTGTTCATGGTCTTCTCGGCTCTTAGACTAAATCAAAATGTCATCAATAAATACTATGACAAATTGATCTAAATATGGTTGGAAAGTCTTATTCATCAATGACATAAAAGCAGCAGGAGCATTAGTCAACCTAAACGGCATCACTATGAACTCAAAATGACCATACCTAGTATGAAAAGTTGTTTTAGGAATAGACTGCTCTCCAACTCGTAATTGCCAATACCCTAATCTCAGATCAATTTTTGAAAATACAGTTGCACCTCTCAGTTGATCAAGCAAATCATCAATTCTAGGTAATGGAAACTTATTCTTCATAATAACTTGATTCAGATGCCTGTAATCAATACATAGACGCATACTACCAACTTTTTCTTTACAAACAATACAGGTGCTCCCCAAGGTGATATACTTGGTCGTATAAACCCCTTATCAAGTAATTCTTCTAATTGCGTTTTCAATTCTTTCAATTTAGCTGGTGCCATTCTATATGGTACTATGGAAATAGGTGCTACACCAGAAATAGTCTCAATTTCAAAATCAATTTCTCTCTGTGGTGGCAATCCAAGTAGCTCCTCTGGAAACACATAAAGAAATTCTCTAACTACAAACACATTTGTTACTCCCGAACTAATCTTAGTAGTATCAGTCACACATGCCAAATATGCATCACATCCTTCTTTAATTAAATGAAAGGCAGTTACAACCGATATTAAATAATTAGGCACTGTTTTTCTCTGACCCACTATCACTGTTTTCATTTGTCCGTCAATTTCCATCATCACTTCTTTAAATTAACAATCAACAATTGCATGATTACGAGATAACTAATCCATTCCCAAAATGACATCAAATTCTCTAAGATTTATTATCACTAAATCCACAAATAAAGAAATGCCATCTACTACAATCGGATAAGCTTTCATAACTGTGTTTACTACGATAACACCACCAGCAGGCATAGATACACAAATGTCATACCCCAATGGTTCTATTTTACCATGACTACGCAATGCAAAGTAATATGAAATGAATGAACATGTAGAACTCGGATCAATCAACACATATACATTAAGACCACAGACAGAAAATGTACCAGTCATAACTTTTGGTGCAGAAGGTGCTTCTTGTCTAGTCACAACATAGACTCTATGTAACGACCCGAATCTAACACCATATAATACGTATTAATATATATAATGTTGGTAATTAATCATAAATTAAAATCCAATTAAAAATTCCCTTCAAAAATAAAATTTTCTCTGAAATTAGGGTTGCAACGATCGTTGTGA
>CANYLF010007561.1:0-11151 GCA_948193215.1 Bocquillonia castaneifolia
GTTGACACTGTACAAATGAGATATGTATTCCTATTGTGAGTCGATTATAATGTTTGTTGCAGACATGTCATTTACAAATGAAAAAAAAGGCTAATGATTTTCTTTTCTCCATTAAATAAATAGAGAAATCCATTAAAAACCATCTTCACTTTCATCATTTTTTTCTCAAAACCCTCAAAAATCAATGAAGAAAACAAAGATCTACGACCCAAATCTAATGTCCCATCACTTATCCAGAAAATCGAAATTGAATCTTTTGTTTTTGTCTTCTTTAAATTAATTAAGGAATGGAAAGTATAATGAGGGAAATGATAAAGCCATCGTCATCATGGATAGCGGGGGCAGATTCGTCATCATCGGAGTCGTTAACGACAATGGATTGGTCGGTGATAGATTCATCACCATTGAAGTCATCGGCGACAGATTCATCACCATTGAAGTCGTCGATAATGAAAGGTAAACATGATAGTTCATACCTTATCCAAGTGTGTTAATTGTGGTGGTCTAGGTAGAGACAATCATGGGAGAAGCCATTTGATTAAATCTGGATTTGCGTTATATTGTCTGGGTATGCTGTACAAATGTTTGATGAAATGCTTGAAAGAGATGTTGCAAGCTACATACTGCTATTTCTTGTTATTACCAAGATGAGTTAGCTATGAAACCCCTGGACATGTTTTGGAAAATACGATTGATGGCAAAAAAAAAAAAGTTGAGTGTTTTTTTGAAAGTGAAAAATAATTAAGTTGATCACTTTCATCTCTTCTTCATATTATTTTTGCTTCTTTTTTTTTAAAATTTTAATTTTAAAGCCAGTCAATTATAAAGCAACGGAAACATGCTCAATGTTTTCTTCCGTTAGTGAGGGGCTAAAAGTGGATGGTTTTTACCTTTTATCAAGATTTTTGCTCCAAAATTACATTTAAGTTCATATTCGCTCCTTGCTTAAAACATTAGGGCCTAAAATGCACCTTTGTCCTTTTTTTAATCTATACAAGTACCCATTCATGAGCAAAAAAAAATACCCATTCAAAAAAATATATTGAAATATGCAATAAAATTTATACAAAGATCATAAAGATAATTTCTAATATGTTAGCTATCATATGTCTATATAATTTCCACGCAATACGATGATATTCTTAAAGATAAGGACCATTATTTTGTAGGTTCTCTTTTAGAATTATTTTATTTTTTTTATAAAAGTAAATTTCTTGTTATAAATAGAGAACTTTTATCTTATAGTAATAACAAAAAATATACAAAAAAGTGAATATTAAAATCATCATAAGATGCCTAAAATTGACGAATTTAATGAAAGGCAAATGGTACAGATAAGTCTTAAAATATATTACAATTCTTACTTCAGTCATGGAACTTTAAAGACAACTTTTTAAAATGGTATAAATAAAACCTACCCGTTAATATCAATACAATGGGCATATGAATAAAAAAAATTATCTTCCCCAATTTTTCTTTATTTATAAAAAATATAAAATTAAATTAAAGAAATAAACTGAGATCATGAAAACATAATATTAGCTGCCATAAGGAACACCAGTCATTTTTCTTTGCTCTATTTACTGTAAAATGAAAATTGATCCTCACCAAAAATTAACTCTAGCCTTTCCTCAATGTCACTAACTCATCAAGATTAAAATCAGAGCTCAATGGTGTCAGATTCTCAGAAAGGTAAAATGGTCTAGATTGAGTTTCTCTTCTATAAGGTTACAGTGACGGAGAAAAGAAGAATATTATTGTGTGTTCTCCCTTCTCATAGAGATACTATCATATGAATAAGTAATCGAAGCCAAACTTACCAAAAAGCCTCCTTATTTATTTAACTCATCTCAGTCTCTCTCTCAAGCTCTCTCTTTTATCAAAGACTTTGAATTTTACACTCATTCTCCTTCTCAATTTGCCACCACTAGACCTGTTCATGGATCAGGCTTGGGCGGAATTGAGCTGGACCTAATTGGGCCGGACTCTTGAATGGCCAAGACCAAGTACGGTCCGGATCCGGTTCGAGCCTAACTTTAAATACCCGAGCCTCGAAATATAAGTCGGATACTTTCGGGCACGGGTTGAACTTTTTTTAGGCCTATGTTGTATTTTTAGTAAAATTTGAAGCACAAACCCACCCGTAAAAATTCGGCCCTAATGCGTGCAACACCCTTAAAAAAATAAATAAATAATATTTTGAAGGATTTATAAATATTATTCAAAAGAATTTTTATAATTTAATCCGAATGTATTTGTAAGAAAAATTATTATAAAGGTTAAGTTGTAATTTACAAGATATCTGAAGGTTAAAATAGTAATTAGATATTATTGTTGTTGTTGTTATTATTATTATTATAAGAAGAGGGGAGAGACAGAGTCTCCTCGCCTTCTTCTTTAAAAAAAAACTCTCTCAAATTTCTAACTCTCATAACTCTCACATATAGAGTTAGAATCAAATGATTTTAGTATCTATAGATTCGTGGTCTCTCAAGCTTCATTTTAAGTGGTATATTGATAGGGCTTTATTGGGTAAAATTACAGATCTGAGGTAAGAAAATTTTAACAGAATTTGTCATTTTCTGTTAAATTCGTTTATAGTTTTATAAGACTGACTATATATCTGTGATCTACAGCTTGAGAGAAGTCTGGTGGTGTTTTCAGAATTTAATTCTAACACCATTGTACCAGTGACTTGGCGGGCCCCACAAGTGGACCCCAGTTATGGACCCCACAGATGGGCCTTGGTTGTGGACCCCACAGGCGGACCCTAGTTGTGGGCCCATGTGCGTTTTTAACAAAATATGTCGTTAGACTCGATTTTTCGTGCTGATTTCAATTGTGCAATTGAAATCTACAGATTATTTCCTGGTTTTGGATAAAGAGCATCAGGATTGGAGGGATGAAATATAATCGCTAGTCAGGTGAGAAAATAAATTATTTTTTGTGTGTGAGGGTACCTCATTTGTACCCTAAGATTATTGAGTTTTACATGTTAAATGTTGATATGTATTTGTTGTGTGATATATATAAATAGGTGAATATAAGTATTATGGTGTATTAAGTAGGTAATTAATTAATTAATTAAATTTGTGTAAATTAAATGAAAAATTATCATGTGCTCATTTGCTATATTTTTTATAGATTGATTTGGTATTAATAAATGGATAATTTAATTAATTGAATTGTGGAATGTGGATTGATGGAGAATTGGTTGAGTTGTAAATTGTGAATTTGATGGAAATTTTTATGTTCTTTAATTAATATGCATTTGGTCGAATGAGTTGATAATTAGAAGTTGGTTTTTCTTTGGATTATAAGTTGATATGATATTGATTGAATTGAGCCTTTATGAATTGATTGTGATGTGTGAGATGAATTGGTTGTGATTGTATTATGCCTCACATAGATGTGAAATTTATGAGAAAGGTAATTGTGTGCAACAAAGCGTGTAATAGTGAAGCTGAGCCTGTGGAATAGCTAGCCATGATTATTGTGAGATAGTGAGACTGAGCCGAGTGGATAGTCTCACTATGTGGCCACCATGAAATTTGAAATGAAATGTGAGGATTGAAAATGAATTGTGAGGATATGTTATCTTTCTCATAAATTGATCATTTATGTGTGGTGATTGATGATGTGATTGATAATGTGCTGTTCTTGAATTGTGAATTTGTGAGAAATTAAAAGAATTGAAATGATTTTGTATTGGATGAGATTTTGATTGATTGAGAATGAGAATTTGTGAAGTGATTGTGATTATTAAATGATAGAAATGTGCTTGAATTGTAGATATGGTGTGATATTAATATTGTGAGATGGTCATGAAAGATATTGTTGTTGATATGACAATATGTGTATTATTGGACTTGATTATGTTGATGATAAGGTGATAATTATAAGGTGATATGGTTGTGAAAGATATTGCAGTTAAGCTACCAATTATGATGTGTTATTAATAATATACTTCATTTTGATGATAATAGTTTGAGGATTATACTGCGATATGACTATTAAGAATATCACGCTTGATATGCTGCGTTGTAAATTTGTTTGCTATGTTAAGTGTTTTTATGTTTTTTGATAAATTAATATAAACTGACATATTATGCCAGTAAATGAGGAAGTCTTAGAAAAAAGGCTTCAAATATTAAGTTAATTATATTCACACACACACACACACACACACATATGCATGCTTATTTTCTCATTGAGTATCAAGCTCATTATTTTCTTCAATAATCCAGTGTTACAAAAAAATCAAATAGGAAGTGTGACATCCGACCTTTATCAAACCATTTATACATATACTTAGTATTTTCTCACTAAAAATATTTACTTTATATAATAAACTTGTATATAAAAATATTATAATTTAATTAAATTTATTATTACTCTTTGATAAATAAAATTTAAAATAATATTATAATAACAAAAATACCTTTCCTAAGATCGCTGGAGTTTAGTCACATGTAGTTCAATTAAATTAGCCTTCCGTTCCTATTTGATTTTCCTTCAACACTAGATTATTAAAGAAAATAATAAGCTTGATGATCAATGAGAAAATAAACACACATATATATAAATAATCAATTTAATATATAATACTTCCTCATTTACTGGCATCATATGCCATTTTATATTAATTTATCATAACAGAAAAATACAATAAGCACACCAAACAAATCACCATAAAGATATCTTATTATCATCAACTATATACATTTTACATGTGTTTATTTCATATTAATGTTTAATATATCTGCCAATCTCATTTCTTTCTCTAATATAATTTATTTCACGTTGTATTGCTCTTTATATATAATATATATATTTATACAATCAACATGCATATTAATTTCATCATTAACAATAACATTTTCGTCATATAACCAACACATCATAATTCAATAAATTAAGTATTTTATTTTCAGCATTTATCACAGTATAAATAGCATACCATAATTGGTGGCTTAACTGTGATATTTTTCACATCCATATCACCTGATAATTATCACATAATTAATTTACAATAAACTCAAATTCACCAAATTTCAAAATTTCAACCAAATAAATAATTCCACTTCACCAGTACTTTTTCATCATTTCATAATTTTAATCACTTCATAATAATTTCTTTATTCTTTTTATTCAAGCAATCAAAATCTCATCCAAACTACTATCATCTCAATTCTTTTAACATCTCACCAATTCACAAATTCAACAATACCACATTTTCAAATCATAACATCAAACAATATACATAAATGATCCACTTATGAGAAATGTAATATATTCGTACACAGCCACCTTTCACTTATGAGAAAGGCAATATATTTTTTTATATCGCACATAACCACTTTTCTCATAAATTTCACATTTATGTGAGCAACACACAATCCCAACCAATTCACTTCATAACATATCACAACCAACTCATAAAATCTCGATTCAATCAATATTACATCAATCCATAACTCATAATTCAATTAATTAAATTACGTTTTACTAATATCAAATCAATCTATCAAAAATATAGCAAATGAGCACACACAATAATTTTTTACTTAATATACACAAAATTAATTAATTAATTAATTACCTACTTAATATACCATAATAATTAAATTCACCCACCCACACACACAAATATATATATATATATATATATATATATATATATATATATATATATATATATATCACATCAAATACACATTAACATTCAGCATGCAATACTCAATAATTCAGGGGTACAACTGGGGTACCCTCTCACACACAAAAATAACTTATTTCCTCACACGACTAGCGATTGTATTTAATCCCTCCAATCCTGATGTTTTTTATCCAAAACCTTTATGAATTAATGTTCAATATAATTTTTACTAATTTTTGGGTTACAGTTATTATTCAAATTATTTATTTAAAAACACCACTAAAATTATATAAAAAGACCTTTAGAGATTACCGGCATCCAATATTTATATTTCAATTACACCATTAAGATCAGCATGAAAAATCGAGTCTGGCATATTTTATTGATGAATAGTACCATAAATAATACCCGTGGGGCCCACATCTGGGGTCCACTTATGGGATCCGCAGGTGGGGTCCATGTGTGGTCCGCCAAGTCACCCGTACAAATGATGTCAGAATTAAATTCTGAAAAGACCATCGGACTCCTCTCAAGCTTTAGATTACAGATATATAATAAGTTTTATAAAATAATAAACGGATTTAACAGAAAATGAGAAAATCCATTTAGAATTTCTTACCTCAGATCTGTAAATTCTACCCGGTAAAATCCTATCAAGATACATCTTAAAATGAAGGTTGAGAGGCCACAACTCTATAGAAACTAGAATCATTTGATTCTAACTTCATATGTGAAAGTTATGAGAGTTAGAAATTTCAGAGAGTTTATATATATATATATAAGGAAAGAAAATGAAACGGGGAGGAGGTGTCAGCCTCCCTCCTCTTCTTTATTTTATAATAATAATAATAATAATAATAATAATAATAAATAATTATAATTATAACAAATATGATGATGATGTTGTTGATGATGATGTTGATAATGGTTTATTACTATTAACCTTTAGATATTTTGTAAATTATAACTTAATTTTTATAATAATTTTTCATACAAATACATCCGGACTAAATTGTAAAAATTATTTTAAACAAAATTTATAAATCTTCTAAAATATTTTTATTTATTTAATTTTTTTTAGGATGTTACAATTCTAACCACCTTAAAAAAAATTTCATCATCAAAATTTTGATGAAACCAAGTGATAACTTAAGCTATATTCTTCACTTACACTTTTTTTCTTATCGGTTTGAAAAATATATAGCTCCTTTAATAAAGAAATCAACAAGTACTATCATTCTTGTTGATCTTTAACTTACATCAAATTAACCTATAGAATAACCTCCAAAAACAATAATTCACAATCCATAGCACTTATATTTTTACTTTTTTTAATTATAACAATTCCTCTCTGATATATCTTACACTGATATAATTCCTTTTCATGCAACATCAACTTTCACACATCTATTCATATCTAATTGAGAAATATTTCAACCTTAATCACATACTATAATCTCTGTAAAACATTTTCCATGCAATCTTCTATACATATTTAATTAAGATCCCACAAGTTCACTATCAATTCAACTTCATTACATAATCTTATTTACCAAACCGTATATAATTAATCCAACTTAACATTTTTGACAACTTACTAGTTAACTCATTTTCTCATTAACTATATCAAAATCTCCTCAAAATATCTTTTAAAAATAAGTCAAATCTTCCATAAAAATTTATCATCAAAACTTAATTCATTATAACTATTAATAATCAATTCAATAATAGACTTTAGACTTAATTTTCTATTCTCATCTATCAATGTGTTCTTAAAATTTTTACTTCTCATTATATTTTTACTTTCGGTAATTTTTTTTATTACAAACTTGTAAAATATTCTTGTCTTAAACATACATTAATAACTTTGTCCATCCATTTGTTCGCTCTTTGACAGATAATCTTACTTCTTTCAAATCTAATTTCTCACAAACTTACCTTAATTCTCGAAATGATTCACAAATATATTACTAATCATCATCAAATATTGCAATAATATTTGAATACATTCTATTCTTTTCAGGTACTAACCTTTTCAAGTACTAACTTTTCAGATACTAACTTTTAATCGAAGATATTTATAACTTAACAATTCGTCACATAAAAATCTCAACCATTTCAATTTCAATTTCGAGGTACTTCATATCAGAAAACCCGAAATTAATCCATTATTCAATAATGTACCAAAAAATTTAAATTATCCACAGGTTCACTATGTTGTTTAGTCTTGTCATTCTCATTCACTTCAAGGTATGTATATTCAACGATTCAGAGAATAAATTCTCATTTAATGAAATATGGAGAACACTTGTTATTTTTATATGAGCATCAAGTATAAACTACTCTGACTTTAACAAAAATATTATCTGTTATTGTCAAAATATTTCCTCCTTCTTCTAAGGTTATTTATATTATTATTTTTTAGTATAATATAAGCATATACTTTAGGTTCCACAACTTTGGTTTGAATTCATTACTACCATAGATCTTACTTATAAGGATATAACTTTGTATTCATTATCATCTTTAAAAATTTATAATACCCTTTTCCATTTTTTTTCTTTTAGAGAATTTTAAGTTGTCTCAAAACCACTAAAATTATTGATGTTTAAAGAAAATATCTTACAAAAGAAAATAAATTTTTTTATTAAGTTAATAAGATATTAACTTTCGTTAAAATCGTACAATATTGTGCGCCGTGGTAATTTTTCCCCACTATCAGGGTTGTAATATACATGTCCTTAATTTTTTTATGTAAATGAAACGTATGTAAAATGATGCATGTCCTAACAATGCAATGCATATTTATGCTCACCCCATACTGCATATGCATCATTACTATGAATTTCTATTAGTGATATGTCATCCTGCTATACCACGGGACTGGACACAATATTGAAATTTAAAAACTCATTTCTTCAGTAAATTCATCAATCAATTTAAGTTATTCTCTAGAATTTCAAGTTTCAACAGGGTATTTTCTTTTTTCTAGGTACTTTAATTTCATTCTAACCATAAACATTTCAATGAATTCACACATCCATTAATCATACAAAGACACTTTTTTTTTAGAACTTTCTCATTTATAACATTGTTTCTTTATTTAGTCCGTTAATTACTACTCTTATACACAATCATATAGTATTTCACAAACTTACAAATGCATACATCACAATACTATCATTTTTAATTCATTATCACCACTTAATACTTTGCTTATGAGGTAATGAATCAATATCATTTTCACAATATTTGTTTATATTATATCCACAGTATTTTCCACATTTTTTCATCTATTTTCTCATTCCTTCGAACAATCTCACATTTTTTTTTCAAAAGACAGCCATGCATATGCATGTTGTATCCATTTCCACTATCATTATTCTTGTAAGCATTGCATTAACCTGAGATAATTTATCCTTATGTCACAACATAATAAATACTTCTCTCATCATCATTTTATATCATTACTCTCATCATCATTTTATACCACTCTTTCACTTTAAATTTTATACATTCATTTTTTTAAAAAATAATTCTTTCCAAATATTAACTTAACAAATCCAAATACACACATTTACCCAAAATCCTATTGCCCCATGTGCTAAAGTCCTGATCAATTCTAAACTCTGATATCAAAAACGTAACACCTGACCTTTATAAACCATTTATAAATATACTTAATATTTTCTCACTAAAAATATTTACATTATATAATAAACTTGTATATAAAAATATTATAATATAATTAAATTTATTATTACTCTTTGATAAATGAAATTTAAAATAATATTATAATAACAAAAACACTTTTTCCTAATATCGCTGGAGTCTAGCCACATGGAGCTCTACCAAATTAGCCTTTCCTTTCTATTTGATTTTCCTGCAACACTGGATTATTGAGAAAAATAATGAGCTTGATGCTTAGTGACAAAATAAGCACATATATATAAATATAATTAATTTATCATATTATTATTATATATATATTTTTAATACTTCCTCATTTACTGGCATCATATGCCATTCTATATTAATTTATCATAATAGAAAAATATAATAAGCACACCAAATAAATCACCACATACATATCTTACTATCATCAATTATATACATTTTACACGTGTTTATTAAATATTAATGTTTAATATATATGTCGATCTCATTTCTTTCTCTAATATAATATTGTTTCACATTATATTATTTTTTATAGATTATATATATATTTATATAATCAACATGCATATTAATTTCATCATTAACATTAACATTTTCGTCTTATAACCAACACATCACAATTCAATAAATCAAGTATTTTATTTTCAGCATTTATATCACAGTATCAATAACATACCATAATTGGTAGCTTAACTGCAATATTTTTCACTGCCATATCACCTGATAATTATCACATAATTAATTCACAATAAAACTCAAATTCACCCAATTCCAAAATTTCAACCAAATTAACAATTTCATATCACCAGTACTTTTTTATCATTTCATAATTCTTGAAATACCAAGAGGGGGGGTGAATTGGTACAGAATTAAAAATTTTAGAGAGAAAGGAGATGAAGTAGAATGAACACACAAGGATTTTTAGTAGTTCGGACCCAACTTGTCCTACGTTCACTCTCCCAAAGACCTCTTTGGGGATCCACTAACTATAATAGTGATACAAGGGATTTCAAGGCTATCCCAAACCTTTACAATGAGTTTTACCCAAGGCTCACTCACAAACCCTAGTATTTCCAAGAGGCTAGCACCAAACCTTTTCAATGAAGATTTCAATAGGCTATCTTCAACTTTTACAAAGAGAATTCTAAGGCTCTCTCCAAACCTAACCCTAGTGTTTCCCAACTCATAAAGAATTGACACTAGTACAATGGATAACTAATTCACTCAACCCAAGCAATAAATGCTCTAGAGTTCTAGCTATCCAAAACTAAACAACCAATTAATTATAAATGATTGAAAAATAGAGTAACAAGAGTTTGGCTATTAAAGAATTAATGTTCTTGCTAGAAGAACATTTATGATAGGTATTTATAGTCAAAATATCCAAAACTAGCTGTTACAAATAACCCCAAGGGTGTCTCTAATGGCTAGTTGCTTTTTGCATAAAAAGCACTCACATTGTCCAACGGTTAGTTTTTCAGAGACTCCATTGAATGTCGCGGGGGAGACATCTCTAACCGCGGGTGCGAAAATCATTGGGCAGGGGATGCCTTTGAGAGCGGCTCTCTGTTTGATCAAATTGCAGTAGCGATATCTCAAACCGCGGGCGTGAAATCACCAGGCAGAGAATGCCTTTGAGTATGCGACTAGATTCCTTTGATGAGCGGCTTGATTTCCTTTTGAGGAGTGACTTTTATCTGATCAAATCGCGAGGGTGATTTAGTCCATCCCGGGCGCTACCCCGAACCTTCAGAAAGGGGCTCTCTATTTCTCAAATAGCGGGTGCGATTTGGTTATGTTGCGGGCACGGTTTTAAG
>CANYLF010008071.1:0-10449 GCA_948193215.1 Bocquillonia castaneifolia
ATGATTTTGTGCATTATAATTGATTTTGGTTGATTTTCATAAAAGTCAGTACGTTGTGTGTTTACTGCATTTGATGTATGTTTACTGTAAGTTCTTGGCATGATGCATATAGCTGATTTACATTCTTTAATGTTTGTTTCCATTGTTTTTAAGCTGTTTTGAGTTGTTTGCACGCAATTTGAATGATTTGTGAGCATGATTCGCAGTTTCTATAGATTGTGTAGTATATGTTTACTGTAAATGCCAATTGAGTTTTGTTTGATTGCTTAGATGCATGCTAGGTTTTGTTGTGCCATATAGATACTTGTTTTAAGTTGTTTGCATCATGCATTGATGTTTTGGTTGAGTTTTCCATCAATTTTTAAGGTTCGATAAGCCCAAAAGTTGCATTTTTCTGCATTTTCTATCATTTCCTATACATGTGTGTGGCAACGCCACTGATTGGGGGCATTGAGCTCCAATGCCACTCCCAAGAGTGGCATTGAGTCTCAATGCCACTCCAAGAGTGGCGTTCTATGTTGATTGTGGCAAAGAGTGGCGTTGCTTTCTGGCAAGGCTCCCCAGTGCTCTGCAACTACTGTGCATAAAAATTTCACATGGAATGTAGCTAAAAGGTAAGTAATCTAACTTTCTTTGGTAAGAATTAGGGGAAATATGCATGAAATGAACCTAATAAAGCTATTTGGTGATTATTAGGTTAAAATGGTAGCAACCTAGGTTGTGTTGTTGTGTGATGGTATTTGCTTTGATCATTCGCATGTAATATGGACTAACTATGGCTCGGTAATGTAAAATCAATCCTTCTTTGTAATAGAAACTCACCTTTTGCATGCTTTATATGTTGTAAAATGTAAGAATGTATCTATGTGATTTACTTGCTTTAAGTAGTGGAAATGAAGGTAAATATAATTCTATGAGTTGCTTCTAAAGAATCACGCCTTAAGATTGCATAAGTCCGAGCTTGGAATATCTGTGTTTAGTGTCTTATGCATTCTTAAGGGAATTGAGATGCTCACCAATTTCTTTTCCCGATGCCTGTTCGGGTGGCGACTCACACTATTAGCTTTCGTATGCTAAACGCACAGTGACACGGTCATCGCATGACTTGGATCACTGAGGTAACCCCTCTTTATCCATAGTTTGGCGACTCCACTAGGGACGATAGACTTATGATTCATGTGATTTAAGCAACTCATCATCATTAAATCCAACTCTAGTTTCCTTGCATTGCATTCTTGCATTAAAACACCCTAACTCGCGGGTACCACTGGTCAAGCTGCATATGATTTATGAATGCGCACTTCATAGGGGGCGAAATCAGTGACCACCACTCATAGATTGAATTTTCCTACTATTGCTTACAATCCTAGTTATGGTTAATGGGTGATAGTTAATGGCAAATCACATTCAACTCAGAATTTCCCATTAACTAGCACCCATTAACCATAACTAGGATGGTAAGCAATAGTAGGACAATTCCATCTATGAGTGGTAGTCATTGATTTTGCCCCTTATGAAGTGCGCATTCATAAATCATATGCAGCTTGACCAGTGGTACCCACGAGGTAGGGTGTTTTAATGCAAGAATGCAGTGCAAGGAAACTAGAGTTGGATATAATGATAATGAGTTACTCTAATCACATGAATCATAAGTCTGCCATCCCTAGTGGAGTCACCAAACTATGGATAAAGAGGGGTTACCTCAGTGATCCAAGTCAGGCGATAACCACAACACTGTGCGTTTAGCATACGGAAGCTAATAGTGTGAGTCGCCACCCGAATAGGCATCGGGAAAAGAAATTAGTGAGCGTCTCGATTCCCTTAAGAATGCATAATACACCAAAAAGACACAGAGATATTCCAAGATCGGACTTATGCATTCTTAAGGCGTGATTCTTTACAAGCAACTCATAGGATTATATCTACCTTTGTTTCCACTACTTAAAGTAAATAAAACACATAAATATGCACCTACCTTTTACAACATTTAAGCATGCATAAATGAGTTTTTATTACAAACAAGGATCGATTTTACATTACCAAATCATAGTTAGTTCAAATTACATGCAAATAGAAAAAACAGATACCACCAACACATCAACACAACCTAGGTCTACCATTTTAACCTAGGGATTACCAAATAGCTTTATTAGGTTCACTTCATGCATATTTCACCTAATTCTTACCAAAGAAGGTTAGATTACTTAGCTTTTCGCTACATTCCATGTGAAATTTTTGTACACAGAAGTTGTAGTGTATTGGGGGATCCTTACCAGAGACCAACGCCACTATTTTCAATAAAGAGCACCCAACGCCACTCTTGGGAGTGGCATTCAGGCTCAACGCCACTCTTTGGAGTGGTGTTGGAGCTCACCTACTCTCACTAGTGTCGTTGCCACACACACACGCAAGGAACATCAGAAAATGCAGGAAAATGCAACTTTCAGGCTTACCAAACCTCAAAAATTGACAGAAAACTCAACCAAAACATCAATTCATGATGCAAACAACCTAAAACAAGTGTCTATATGGAAAAATTAAATCTAGAATTCATCTAGACATCATATGGCATGCAATTAGCATTCACAGTAAACATAAAATGCATAATCTTATGAAAATTATGAAACATGCTTTCAAATCATTCGAATCATATTACAATAATTCAAAAAAACTTAGAATGATTTCTAAACAATAGAAACATGCATTTCAACTATTTACATCATGCCAACAACTAATAGTGAACATACATTTGATACAGTGAACATGTAGTGCATTGATTTTTATAGAAATCAATTGAAATCTATGGAAATGCACAAAATCACTTTAGAAATCATTTAAATAAAATAAAAACATGCATTAGATCAACAAAACATCAAATTATAGCATTTAAAAGATCAACATTGAATTTCAATTGAAATTGAAATGAACGTGCAATATACTGTAACTTTTGAAATCAATTCAAATATTTTTGATTTTGATTAAAACAAGTTAGAATTGTCTAAAAACAACATAAAACACAGTTTAAAACAATTTTCGGAATCAAAATCATTAAAACAGAAAAATCAAAAAAATCACGTATAGTGTAGTAAAACAGCCAAAATCAAATAACAATCACACATAATCATTAAAAATCACACAATCATGCCTTAAAAAACTTTAATTAAATAGATCTAACACATAAAACTGTTAAGAATCAACAAAACGAAAATCAAATGAAAAATGCAAAAGATACAATACGTACGTTCAAAACTTTCAGGGCAAAATTGAGCAAATGAATATTTTGATGCATACAATGAATGAAAATCACAATAATATCATAGAAACAATAAAAAAAATTAACAATTAAGATGGTTTAGAGCACTTACAGTGAAGATCAATGAAACTCCAGATTCAACAGACAGCAATTCAAAAGAAATGAATTTTCTTCAGGAAGGCTTGATTTCCCTCAGTTGTGAGTTTTTTTTGGCTCTTTTATTGTTTTTTAATCACGTACTGTTCTTTTCTTGTTGTTTATTTTCTCTCTCTAAACTAAAAGAAACTTACAGGAGCTAAATTAATTTTACAAACCCTTTAGTCACTTTTAATTCTTCCCCAAAATTCCCAACTTCCATGAATGAAATTGAGTGTGTCTTTTATAGGTAGTGAATCTGATGCTTTGCTTGATTATTAAGCAGAAAGAGGTTTTTAAATTCAAAAGGCAGTTGATTGAATCAATCTTATGTAATTGATTTTCAAATTTGAATGAAACGATTAATGTAAATTTAATGTTTGAATTTCAAATTAAAACCAATCTCCTGTAAGTTTAAGAGAAATGGACTTGGGCTCTTAATTAATTCTAAGCCCCAAAGACCTTCATTAATTACTTAAAAGGCCAGCCCATAAGATTTGAATGAAATATGAAGCTTATTCCAACCTTTAAAACCACAATCTAGGCCCAACATCAAACCAAGCCCATTAAAATGGTAGCAGATGTTCTAAGCCCGTTTTGGAGCCCTAAACGTCAGAATTAGGAAATTTGTATTAGAGACAAAAAAAAAGTGTAGAATGGCCCAATTTATTATGGATGAAGGTTCTGAGCCATTTTGAAGCTCGTATGAAAAGATATGATAAAAAAAATGCATGATTTTATTTCAAAACGATTTTTCTGACTTAAAACAATGCATTTTCAAATCTAAAATCCATTCCGGAACATCACATGATCAAAATGAAAGCCATAATCACTCTACTTACATCTTGTGAGCATAAGTGATCATCATTGGGAACTTCGAGCCACTTCCCTATTCCTGCATCCAAAAATTAGGTGTCTACATTGTAGAGGAAAATTACAAAAAACCTAAACGGGTTGTCGAAGCCCTTCAAAATAATTACTGACCCTCCTAAAACTAGCTTGTAGAAATATTGGAACCAGGTCGAATCCCAAGAGAACTATGTAATTAATTTCTCAAAGCTGAAAAATAAAAATATAAAATAAAGGGGGATTTTTGAATTATTGAATTAAAACTAAATTAAATTAACAAGAAATTAATAAAAAGCAAAAATATTTAAATTAACAAAAATCAATTTTAACAAACTTCCAATCCAAAGGTGTAAATCTCATCCAATTATAATTTCAATCATAAGCTTAAAAATCAATTTCTCAATCCAAGAACTTAGTCTACTTAATCAGAAAAGCCGCAGAAAGCAATTATTCTCCTAATATAATAGACCCAAACATTCGCTCAAATCAAATCTTATCATCAAATCAACCGGGCATCATCGTTCCATATCAAATTAAATGATAGCATTAAGAATAGTAAGAATGACTAAAACAAAATCAATTAATTCAGAAAATCTGCAATTAAATCAATCTTATATTTTTATTTCCCTAGAACCTATCAATCAAGCTATGTAATTGTGGCCATCAATATACACACACATGAGCCAATCTTTGCTACTCAATTCAATCATTCATGACAATTACGGATCACAAACTCATGACTAGCGATAGAAAAATAAATATTGAATTAAGGCGTCAATTTAATCAATATAAATAATTCATAGAATAAGAACAAGAAAATAAAAATTACTTGGATTGAAGAAATTCTTGTTTAATCCAAAGCCTCACAAAATTACAATCAGAATCGATTCACCCTTGAACTGGAATTAAAACCTTAGCCACATATAGTGGACTAATTAAAATCAAGAGATATTGCCTATGAGAAATAAAACAACGCAGTCCCTCTTTTCAATAGAAAAACTCACGTACCTATCTTAGCCAACAAGAGAAAACTCACGTCCTTCTATATATATAGGAAACGTGAGCCCAAGAAAAATAGGTGCTGCGTTTTACAAAAATAGGAGTCCCCCAATAGAAAATCAAACCTAAATTCTAATAAAATAATAACTTCTAAATAAACTTCCTAATATTAATCCTAATATAATCAGGAAGCTTAAAATAAAAGGGAATCCAAATAAATTAAGTCCTAAATAATATAGGAGATAATTTTCTGTGTTTAACACTCTTGGAATATAAGAAATATCATAATAAAAGAGTCTCCCATGAATTTAACTCCAAAAATCCAACTTTATTCTCATCAATTTCCCGAAGCTTGTCAGTCATAAGGCGTGGTCACGCCTTTTTGAAAATGACCTTATGCCTAATTTTTCACTTCTCTTCCAAAATACTTGATTTTCACATGGGAAACCAAAATCGTGCTTTTAAGCTGAATTTCATTCAATCTTTGACATTTCACCACGTAAATCAAAACAAACATAATTTTCACAATTAAACACAATATCAAATCAAAATATGAGGGAATTAAACACAATAAAGTATATATTATTGTAACCTATCATGATGTTTATGGTTAATTAATTTATTATTCTTTAAATATTTTGTAAAATTTATAACTTAATCTTTATAGAAAATTTTCTTATGATTTTATCTGGATCAAATTGTAAAAATTCTTTTAAATAATATTTTCTTTAAATCCTCCAAAATATTTTTATTATATATATATATATATATATATATATATATAAGGGTGTTACACTATCTATGCCAGGGGACTACTGCCTCATCCTCACCCCTGGCTCTACTCTTAAATATGAATTTCATCACTAAAGTTAATAGAGAATTCATGCATACCTGCCTAATAATAAAAATATTTATAATCAATTTTAAGAGCTTTGGATTCGATTTCATTTCCAACTCAAAAAAAAATCTAAACTCAGTGATTCATATGTTTAGATGTATGGTATCTGAATATGGATTTGAATCTAAAATATTTATTTTTATTTAGAGACTCAATAGATTTGTTTTATTGAAAAATTCATTCAACTTAAATTTTAAATATATTTTATAAGGATTTATAAATACATATAACTTAAAATTTTATATTTAAAATGTAATATTTCAAATCAAATCAATACATCTAAACACAATGTTAGTTTATCTTAAATTTTCATGTGATATATTATCAAATTATTTTCACTACAAAATGGTATTTCCTTTGTTGTAAAATTATAGTCCACTATTCTAGTTTTAATGCCTCAAAATTTATAGTACACTTTATGCTTATGATTATACTTTTAGAAAGTAGTTATCTTATAAAATATCTATAATGCTGTAATCAAATTAGTTATCATAATTAGAAATTTTAACTCATATTCATTAATTCATTATTTTGTAGAGGTATTTTTGAAATATTTATGTGATTTTTTAGAATGAATCACCGAAAAAATCCTCAAACTTTTGACTCTGTACACAATTTAATTCAATCTCTTACAAAAAATTTTCACAAAGTATTAAATTTTAGAATTTATAAAAAATTTATTCACTTGTGCATTGTTGTATATAATATAACATAATAATATGATATTTGAAAACTATTTTTTATTTTAATTAAAGTTCATATAGTGTTTGCTATCATTTTATTTCTTAAAATTACGTACAGATCTAGTACAATTAATTTTGCATTCCAATTCATCAATTTTGGTTTTTATCTAACTCTAATTTACTCTTCGATAGCTCAGTTTATTAGTTTTTAGATGAATTTTATCATGTTTTACTTTTTTGATATTTTTTTTCTTTTTTATGTTCAAAAAGTTTTTATGGATAAAAATGTTATCAATTCTAAATTTTGATATTTTATAAAAAAATTTTAAATATTGAATAAATTTATTATAAGTTAAAATTATTAATATTTTTGTAATGAATGGATCAAAAGACTACAAAATTGATTCTGTTTGGTATAGTTTTTAATTTTTACATTGGAAAGCCACGTGTATACCGGGTCAAGCAAGGAAAATCGGATCACGTGGATGATTACGTGGGAGGGCTAGCTCTCACGTGACTTAAAGCCAAATCATCACTTGCATTTTTTTTTAATTTTAATTTTTACCTTTAATCCACTCTTCTGTGCGTAAGTACGTTCACCAAACAATGACCAACTGGCAATGGGCATGTGATGTCACGTGTGGTAGAACTGGAGCCGTCCGCAACGCCATGCATTATTTATTTTTCACATTTCATTAAGCTAGTCAATATGGTCAAACGTTGACAAATTTTAGATCTTTGATTCTTGAATTTATTTGCAATGTTCAATCATTTTTACGTACTAATACTAACCACAAATCCATGCTTATCAGCTATTCATCAACTTATAAACATGATTAAATGTGGTTGTAGGCTTAACCTAATTATTAAAAGACTCATAATTAACTTGAAAGGTTCAGATTCAAATTCTCCAATCCTAAATCAGAAAAAATTAATAACATTGATGTCATTTAAGACCAAAGTCTTCATTTGGCTTGTGGGGTAAAAGAAATTATTAATATGGCATTAAGTATTTTCTAAAATTTTCTACATTTCTTTTTTTTTTTTTCATTTGTTGTCGATGATCGAAGCTAAACTTAATTTTAAAAATAATTTAATAAACAAGCAGTGACGGATTCAAGATTTTTTTTTATGAGGGATACAATTCTAACATGATTAATAAAAATGAACTAAGAAGTAATTTTAAGGTGGGTAATAAGTAAAATAGTAATTTTAAGGTGGACAATACTACATATTTTTAAAAGAAATATTAAGTTAATTAAGTAAAAATTATAGATATTACTCATAATTTTTTTTTTGGTAAGGTGGGCAATTACCTACCTTATTCAATACCTAGGTCCGCCTATGTAAACAAGCCTATTTGAGCTTAATTGACGCTAAATATAATATGATGTTGAGTAAACTCATTTATTACAGGTATGTAAATATATTGATTTAAGAACTAATGACAAAAAAAGAAAAAAAAAACTAATACTAAAAAGAAAAGATAGCTAATAGGATTATAGGAGGCTAATGTATTACTGGCCCAAAATATATGCGGGCTATCCTCGGTTAAACATATGGTGTGGGTTCAATGTCAAAATTTTTAACCACGTCCTCATGGGCCAGAAATTCTATGAAAAAAGAGACCTAGAATATGCCAGGGAAGTGGGGTGACCAAGTGTCTCGTGTATTCGATTCAAACCGAAGCGAATCAAATTAACTTATTATAAAATTAAATTAAAGTAAACATTAGTGTTAAAATCAAATCAAATTAGTTGATCTAATTTTATTTAATATTTAAACTTATTTTTGATTGGTTTTACAATTCGATGTGATTTTATTATTTAATTTTTTTAAATCAAATTTAACTAAAATTTTTCAAGATTTTAAAATTTAAATCTAATGTACCAAAATTGATGGTTTAAGTTTGTTTCTTACACAACCCTAAGTAAGAGGAAAGGGGATTAAGGTCAAAGGTGGAAGGGAACAGATAGAAAGTGGAACAATTAATGGTGTCAAAAAATTTATTAAATGAGCTAAACAATACTACATTCATCTCATTAAATTTTGCTCCTTTATTTTTTTTTAAAAATCCTATAAATTTTTATTTATTTGTATACTTTTAATAAATTTTATATTTATTTTTCATTTTTACTCCCTCCATTTTACTTTAAAAAGGATAAATATATTTTACACGTATATTAAGAAACCATATTTAATACTTATTGTGCTTGATTTATCAATTTGCAATTATATTTTGTAAATTGTAAGAGTATACAATTCATTTAAATAAAGGGAAGGAAGTTCAAGTTAAAAACTTATTAAAAATAAAGATGAAAATTTTAAAAGTAGACACATAAAAGTATAATATCTCTTTTAAAATGGAACAGAAAGTAATTATTTTTAAAGTAGTTCTAATATTTATTTTATCAATATTTTCAAAAATAGTTATAAAGTTAAAATTGAAAGAAAACAAACAATTTAGTACGTTATTTAACCTATGCAAAAAAATGAATCAAATTTAGCCGGACCAAGATATAAAAGAAATTAAAAAAATATATAATTTAACCATACATATTTAGATTTTAAATAAGTTTCAATGGGTCAACTCTATAAATGCACAGAAATTTTGATAATATAATTAAATGAAAAAAATTAAATAGCATCAATTAATTAGATCCCAACTATCCAGTGTGAGGGAGCAACTATTTACACTCCAAAAGTTTCTAACAGTCCAACTTACTCATTTTATAATACTTAGTAGATTAAAAGGCATCTTTATCCTTAGTGTTAACAACAAAATGTTAATCACTTTTATGAATTTTCTTTTTCCATAAAAAAGGATTAATACCATAAAAAAAAATTCAGAAATTAAATATCTGTAAAATCCTAATATATTGATCTTGAAGAGAAGTCATGTAATCCAAAAATTATTAGCATCATATGCATATGTGTTGCGTTAGATTATTAATCAATACAATCCATACATACGAAGTAAATAATATCAATAGAAATTATAAACACTAAAAGCTAGTGACAATATATATATAAGGAATAACATAACTTATAATTTTCTTTGCAAGTTAAAAAGTATTAGTAAAGAATAAATATAGCGTATAATTAAATCCTTACAAAAAAAATACAAAATAATGAAACAATTAATTAATATAAAATACTTATATATGACTTGATGTTTTATAATGGATTAGACGTTTTATCAAACAACATTCCTACATTATTTTTGATAAAATTATATTTGTCAAACAAGAATGTAGATTTTATAACATTCTAGAGATTTTATTGTATGAGCCATTAAAGATCAGTAAAGTACTAATCTCTAAATATTGGGCGTTTAATTCATTTAAGTGTGTAATTTTCATTATTTTATTAGAAAATTCTGATCTTATTTGTTAGAGCTTAATGCCGAAATGTTTCTCTATGATCATTTATGTGCCATTGCTATAAATATACAACATTTTGGAAAATTTTAATTAATTTTTTCGATTCATACCTCAAATGTCATACTACCGCCCAATATTTAGAGATTAGCATTTTACTGATTTTTTGGCACCTCATATAATAAAATCTCTAGAATTTGGCTTGAAATAATTACAACTTTCTCTTATTAATTACTTTTTTTGTCAATGTTT
>CANYLF010008370.1:0-12313 GCA_948193215.1 Bocquillonia castaneifolia
TCAATACATCAGCAGGTTCATCTCCAGGTTAACTATAATCTGTGAGCCCATTTTCAAGCTACTCAAAAAAGATCAGAAGAGTAAATGGGATGAAGTATGTCAGAAAGCATTTGACATGATCAAGCAGTATTTAATGAATCCACCTGTCCTTCAACCTCCCAGGGCAGGGAGACCATTAATATTGTACTTAGCCTTGGAAGATGATGCTATAGGAGCAATGGTTGACCAAGAAAATGAAGATGGAATAGAGCATGCTATCTACTACCTTAGTAGGAAGCTATTACCTTATGAAGCAAAATATGACATTGTTCAGAAGACTTGCTTGGCAGTAGTATGGACAACACGGATGCTAAGGCACTATTATTAGTCCTATCAGGTTCAAGCTATGGCAAAAGTTGATCCACTATGGTACCTGCATGAAGCGCCGGTGCTAATAGGGAAGCTTGCTAAGTGGTTGGTATTGTTGACTAAGTTTGACATATAGTACTTAACCAAGAAAACTATCAAGGGGAGAGTAGTAGTAGAGTTTCTGGCTCTTAATCCATTAGAAGGGTAAGAAATATGGGAGTATGAGTTCCCAGATGAGTCATTTAATCTGCTAGAGGTGGATGGATGGAAGCTGTACTTCGATGGAGCGGTGAACCACAAAGGAGCTGGAGTGGGAGCAATCTTAATCATGCCTGAAGGAGAAAGTATTCCTTTGGCCAAGAAGTTAGATTTCAAAGTCACTAATAACATGGCTAAATATGAAGCATGTGTTTTTGAGATAGAAGCATCCATTGTAGCAGATGTCAAAAACCTTACAGTGTATGAAGATTAAATGTTAATCATTAACCAAGCTTCAGAAAACTGGGAGGTAAAAGATGAGAAACTAAAGCCCTATGCAGAGTACATTCAGATGGTCACCCTGAGTATTTCTAATTGTACCTTTGCACACCTGCTAAGGGAGGAGAATCAAATGGCGGACGCTTTAGCAACTTTGGCATCCATATGGGAAAATCCTAGAGATGTAGTTATGAAACCTCTAGTGATGTGTAGAGCCAGAATTCCCTGCTACCAAGGTGAAAGGGTAATGATTGTGAATGGACCAAAGGAGAAGCCGTGGTTCTATGAGATCCTGAAATTCCTAGAAAAAAGGGAATACCCAGAAGGAGCTAATGGGAAGCAGAAACATTCCTTAAGAATCAGTTCAAGAAGCTACACTTACTATGAGGGGATACTCTACAGAAGGGCTTTGAATGGAATACTACTTCGATGTCTGGACCAATATGAAGCAAAAGAAGTCATGAAGGAGATTTGCGTAGGAGTGTGTGGACCCCACATGAGCAGGCATACTCTAGCAAAGAAGATAGTCCGGCAAGGATTCTATTGGGATAAGATGGATAGAGATTGCATCAACATGGTCAGAAAGTGCAATGAGTGTCAGTTGCATGGGCATAAGATACATTTACCACCAACCAAGCTTCATAATTTAACATTTCATTGGCCACTCTCAGCTTGGTGGATAGACATCATCGGAGAGATAAGGCCGATAGCTTCTAATGGTCATAAATACATTATAGTGGCCATTTAATACTTTTTGAGGTATATGGAAGCTGTCTCACTACCAACTGTCACAGTAAAGGGTATGGCTAAATTCATCAATAAGAAGCTCATCAACTGGTTCGGGAAGCCATATCACATTATTTTAGACAATAGAGTGCAATTTCAAGGAGAAACTGTGGATCTACTAGAAAAGGAAAGGATTGAGCATCACAAATCCTCGCCCTACAGGCCACAGGCTAACGGGGCAGTTGAAACAGCTAAGAAGACTATTAAGAAGATCCTGGCCAAAATGGTGAAGACCTATAAGGATTGGGTAGATAAACTACCTTTTACAGTCATGGGTTATAACATAACCATACGAAGTGCAAAAAGGGAAATGCCATATTCATTGGTGTACGGAGGTGAAGCAGTGATGACAATTAAATCTCAAGTTTGATCATTGAGAGTGGTACTAGAAGCTCAAATTCCTGAAGCTCAATGGGCTGAAGCAAGGTACAAGCAGCTGTTGTCTTTAGAAGAAAGAAGGAAGAAAGCTCTCCACCATACGCAAGTGTATCAGCAAAGAATAGTAAGGGCTTTCAATAAGGGAGTTAGAGTCAGGCCAATCAAAGAAGGAGACTGGGTGTTGAAGCAGGCCAGGCCCATTACATTTGATCCTCGAGGGAAGTTCAAGCCAAATTAGGAAGGTCTGTATCTGGTCAAGAAGATCATGTCTAAGGGAGCTGTGAAGATTTCAGATCTAGAAGGGAACAACTTCGAGCAACCCATAAACATGGATCATCTTAATAAATACTACCTTTAGAAAAATTTGTAAAAATAATAAATCCCAATGAGTTGAAAACCCATTTTGGCGGCTCATGCAAAATAAGGGAGCCCGCTAAAGTGAAAACCTTACAAAAAGGCATTCTAGGCAAAAATTAGGGCAAAAGGCCTGCTAGGATGAAAACCTCATAAAGAGGTAGTCTAGGAAAAAATTAAGGCAATGAGAGAAGAAAGTAAGGAAGTAGTAATATCAAGTGTAAAAGCTAAAGTACGCTTATTGTGCTAATATTAATAAAATGAATCTTTTGCAAAGAGAAAAGTGTCAAACTTTCTTATAGTACTTGATTCTGTGTCTGCATAACTAAAAAGCTAAAACATTGCATGAATAAATGAAATGGTTATGAGACCTAATTCTTCTTGTGTTTCTTTAGCCACTTGATATTATCAAAACTTGCATTAATTTCTTTCCTTGCATTCATTTCTTTCCTTGCATCCTCTCTTTATCTCTTTGCATTATTTCTGCTACTTGCAACATACAATTCAGCACCTTTGCCTTCATCATCAGACACCTCAGCCTACAAATAAAGCCATGACATGAGATCTATATTTGTAATGATATGAACAGGTCGACAGTAGCACTTACCAGATCAACCAAAGCCTTGTATTCATCATCAGTAGTGGGTCTCCTTGGCTAAAGCTCAGATTCCTTGTGAAATATCTGCTAGCTTAGTGAGAATGAATTTCCCTCAAGAAGAATGGAGTAATAGCATAAGGAGTAAAAGATGGAACATGATGCAATATATTTTGAACATTGCCATACTACCTACATATTCTGGATAGGGTATAAAAGGTGACAGTACCAAAGCTAGCAATCTGCACACAGTTGTCTATCATAGACGTCTCAATTTTCACCATGGACAATGCCAGCAGATCAACTCTTCATTCCTGGATAGGAGAACGTTGGTCCAATCGCCAAAAATCTCTAATGCAGCATGTTCAGCCTTGGATAACACATGTCCTCTAGCTCAAAACTGTCGAGGCCTGTAAGTTGTAGAGTTCACTAGGGGTATCAATACGCCTAGCTTTTCCTTTAACCAGATCTGGTTAAAGAAGTGTCGAAATGAATTAGGCAATATTAATGGATGGGAACATAGAGGAGAAATAAGGAATGCATACCTGAAGGAGTAATGGACTACCTCGAAGGTGCTGAGTATGCTTAATGGAGTCTAAAGCGACAATGGTTTCAACCAGGATGATAGGGAAAGGGTTATGGCCACTTTCAACTTGTTCTAGAACATGAGCAATCTAGAAATTACCTCTGCCTTCAATAGAAACTAGCAAGAATTGGGCATAAAGGCAGAAGCTGGTGATCCTTTGTCAAGACCTGCTATTCTTTGGCTTAGAACTCCCCAGTTCCAACAAGGGTTGAGTCAGGAGAGATTGATCTTCAATACATGGAAGTATCTGACCTAGGGTTAGTCCAAAGAAACTAGCTAAAGATTCTGGAGTTTAATTATAAGCAGAGGGGAATGCTAGAGGAGCATTAGAGCGATGTAACATGTTAAGGATGCCCTCGAATTCTTCAAACAGGGGGCATAGCTCAACTCCGTTGAAGCGGAAGACATGATGTTTAATACACCAGCATTCTAAAGCTGCATGTAGAAGTTTGATGTCAAATGGGAAATTCAGGAAAGCTCTAAACTCTATTGGTCTAAGGAATTCCAGGTTTTAGTTTCCATGCTTCCTAGATGTTTCCTAAGAGTGTTTACAAACTTCCAGAACATCTTTGAACTTTTGAAGAGGGTGTTTGGTGTTTTCTAATGATTTAAAGCTACCCTAGGAGGTTCTATTTATAAACCACGAAGTCTGGGGAAGTCTGGTTTGAAAAAGAGTCAAAACAGAGTGAAAAATTATGGAGAAAAGCCCAAAAGATGAAGGACTAACAGTAAGGACCAACGCTAGTAGGGAAGTGCCATTACCACCAAATGCCAGTCCCTCTGTGGTGTTGGTGGTAAACGCCACTCCCCTGAGTGACGTTGGGCCCTGGCTCGATTCGTTTCAGCAATTCAATGATTGATGCCGATTTTTGGAGTTTTAGGAGGATATCATGCACAACATTTCATTCATACATGATTAGAAATCATAAAATACATACATGCATAAATCCACAAAATCACGTGTATAAACGTGTATAACAAAATGCATTAGCTAAAAAGTGTACATGCATTCACTAATAAGAAACATGCATACATAATGTTCAACAACCATGCATACATCCGCATAATTGTATCAAGTGTATAAAATACAAGTACACATTAATGTTCAAGAACTAAAATAAGATCATCTATATAAACAAGGACATCTACTCATCCTCCTCCTCCTCCTCACACTCCTCAAAGTCCTCATCACCACAACCTCACTAACTCTCAGTCTCACCGCATCGTGCTGCTCACTAGTCTAGGCTCCACCAGCTCCTTCAGCTGGAATATCTAATGCTGGAATATCTAATGCTGAAAGAAAAACTATGAGCATGCCTCCATGTATCACAGGTCTCTACCAGATGGGCCTTGCTGGCCTGAAAGTATGATGATAGTCGGGAAACCTCATCAATAGGAACCTGGGTGAATAAAAGAGTTAGAATCCAAATACAGGTGTAAATTGAAGAAAGAATGTCGAGATGACTTACATGACTACATCCATCTGTGTAAGAAATTAAAGGATCAGTTGGAGGATGGAAAGTATGCTCAACAAGGCCAGCAACAGTCCTATGATGAACTGAAAGCCCAGGATACTCAGTGATTTGACCTGGCACTACATCGCCTTGACTGCTGGATGGATAATGGGATGGGCAACATCTAGTAGCCTCTGAACTATGCATAGCTCCTCTAGTGGAAGCACGGGTCCTCCTACTCGGCCCAGGGTCAACAACTAGCCCAGGACTGGGGGCATTATCATCATCATGATCAGAGCCTCCAGAATCTCCATCATCTTCTTCCTCTTCAGAACTAGAGAAGGTCACAACAGCCATAGATATCTGAAAAGAGAAAGTGATTGTGAGTCATGTAACTAGGACATACAGTCAATAGAAAAATGAAGAAAAGATTGCATCTCACCTTCGCAAGCATTCTAGCTGACAAAGGGAAATTTGGGAGGCACCTCGCGTGTAAGAAAGAAGTGTAATCCTTAGAGCTAGAAAGAAAGGATGTACACTCAAAGCCATCAAGAGCTGCAGCTAGAGTATGGTTTGTCAGCTCGTGTCCCCAGAACATGTCAATAGGAGGATCACGAGGACTTCTGTAAAAGTCAGTCATATACTGGTGTCAAGTCCTCTCTCCTAAGAACCACATCCTAAGTCCTGGACCCTCCAAGAGAATCCTCAAATCATCCTTAAGCAAGGATACAATGACATAAGGCGGCAGTCCTTCCATTGGGCCTATCCATCCCCTGTCAAGATGGAAAAAGAAAGAATTAAGGTAAGTATTTCAAACTCATGTCAATTGCTTTGGACTAACAACAAGTTTTTTTTCATTTGTTTTACCCTAGAAGTAGTCACCGAGTTAAGGTACATGCGGTGACCATTGAAGTCAGCAGCATGAATGCATAGTCACTGTAGACCCCAACGTCTGAGGACAGGGAATGTATATCTACACTCCAGTGGGAAAAACTGGAAAATCAAGCCCAACTCAATAGCCCAAACTTGCAAAGGAAGAGTCAGAGAAGTATAAAGCAAGTAAAGCAATCAAGGAAAACAAGAGTCAAAGTAACTTACATGAGTGGCATGCCAGAAGCCGCAAAACTTCACACCACCACGAGAAACCCTATCCATGCAGAGATATATATAGGCCAAAGCAGGGGAGCCCCAGTCATACCCGCTCATCTGATCAAAGTCTCTCAGAATGGGGATGAAGTGCAAGCCAATGGTAGAGTTTGTATCATAGAAAATGGTGCTACCTAGCAGGTATAGAATGAAGACATGGGCCATATGCTCAAAACACCAATCAAACTCTGGCCTGTAACTCGAAAGGTGTCTAGCTAATGCATCAACATAGAGCTTCTTGGAGCTCTTCTACCCAGGAACCATGCCTAACATCCGAAGGATATACTCATTCTGAACATCACGATGGACTGAGTATATCCCTCCATCCTTGAAGATCCGCTCACCAACATAAGCTAACCCAGTAATAGCAGAAAAAGAAGCTGGAGATATAGTATACTCCCTGCATGGTAGCTAAAATGTGTGGGTAGTGTCAAACCATCGCTCCATTAATGCCTACAAGAAACGACGATCACATTCGGAGCTCACATGCTCATCCATATTCTTAGGAAATGGGGAAAGAAGGGGCCAAATCTAGCCTAGAGTACTAGGGCCTGCACACCTAAAGGTAATCCTCTCCAAACTACCCGGACCTTGGAGAAATTTCCATTATAGGTAAAAGTAGTCTCATCCCCCTTCAAGATGAATAATAGGTATATTTCCTAACTCAGTCGTCTAATTTCTTGAATACATTCTTTATTTCTAACCTTGGAAGCCAACAAAACATTCACTTATGCATAATCATATTTAACATTCACTTGTGCATAATTACACTTGACATTCAATTATATTTAACATCCACTCATGCATAATTGTATTTAATTATTCATTCATATTCATTGTTAAATTGTTCCATTTATTATTCATACGTTATTCATGCATCGTTCTAACATCATTTGTACATTAATTATTCATTTAACATCGCTTTTGTCACATTTTTACCATAATTTATCCATAAAATGTGTAAAACATATTTAAATCATTCATAACTTGCATATATCAGTCTATTTTTACACGTTAAATCATCAAAACATGCATCGGAGGACTGTTTGAAGTCCAAAATCACTACCGGGACCAGGATTGGGCTCAATGCTAGTCCCAGCAGTGGCGTTACCTTCATACAACTGGCATTGGGGGCAATGCCACTTGTGGCAGTGGCGTTGGACCCTGTCCAGTCCCGTTGGCCGCCAATTCAGTTTTATTTTACAGATTTTAGATGAAATTCACAATGCCCAGTCAAAATTCAATCAAATTGAAGTGTTTAGACACTTACCCGGTCTCTGATAGAGCCACAGAGGTTGAATCTGGCATTTGATAGTGGAGAAATCCTTTCTCCCCTTTGAATTCCACCCGAATCAGCTTTTAATACCTCCTCTCTAACCCGAAAGAGGCTAATCAGATTCCAGACGGGTTTCTAAGTCCGGATTATCAGCCATTTTGCTTTTTGTTTGAGTTGATTTGGTTAAGAAATTAAGAAATGAGAGAGAAATCAAGTTTGGGTAAAATTTTGAATTTTCTTTATCAAAAAAGAGTGCAGCCCGCCACTTTTATTGCCATTTTGGCAAACTATCATTTTGGTCCCTAGAGAAAATTTTCAAGAAGGACAGAAGTTTGGTTGCAAATAGGTCCTAAATCAAAATTAAGGCTAAAAGAGGCCAATTTAAGTCAAATTGGGGGCAAATTTCAAAGAATTAGTAAGAATAGCAATCAATCACAATCAGAATGATAGATAATGACAAAGGATTACAAAAGAAATGACAGACATTACATAAAATTTCTTTTTTAGAGATCTCTTTTCTTATTTCAAATTTATAAGATATTTGGAGTAAGTCTAAGCATAAAAATGGAAATTTTATTTCTGAAAGATAATTTTCCCCAGTGAGAGTAATGCCAAAAATATTTTGAGGGAATTTTCCTTTCCCCATCGGATTCATTTCAAGCGCAATTATCTTAATAAGATTGTATTTCCCCAATGGAGTTATTCTAACTAATAATCAAAACAAGAAATTCTTTTTCCCAAAGTAGAATAATTTAATAAAGTTATCTTATCAAAAGAAAAAACATCCTTATTGGCAGTTAGAATTTAAGTCTCGGTAAATAGGTATTCCCTAGTGGTGCAGCCAGGATAGGATTCCTGTATTTGGATAGCATTTCAACTCCTAAACCAGGATAGGATTCCTGCATTTAGATAATATTCCAACCCTTTAAGCTAGGATAGGATTCCAACTTCTTAAGCCAGGATAGGAATCCTACATTTGGATAGTATTCTAACCTTTCAAGCTAGGATAGGATTCCTGCAGGATAGGATTTCTGCATTTGGATAGTATTCCAATCTCCAAAGCCAAGATAGGATTCTTGCATTTGGATTGTATTCCAATTCCTAAGCCAGGATAGGATTCTTGCTTCTGGATAATATTCCAACTCTCAACCCAGGATAGTATTCCTGCACCTGGATAGTATTCCGAGTTTCCCACCAATACAGTACTCTTGCACTTGGATAGCATTCCAATTCTTCACAAGGATAGTATTCCTAAATTGCATATTTCCCCATGGAGTTGGTCAAGGTAGCTGAGGTCCGAGATCAAATTCCTAAAACCTTAAGAGCCTAGTCAAGTAAATCCTCATGGAGTTAAACTAAGGTAGCCGAAGTCCAAGGCTAAGCTTCGTACACCAAAGTTGAAGTACCTAATTCTTTTCAAAATTATGTGTTTTGGCTTTGTCGTCATTTTCCATATTATTGGATAATACTACAAACCTCTGACAAAGCAGGGGCAAACTCTTAACACTTAATTTTTGACACAGGAATACGGAAGCGGCTCGGAGGTCCAATGATGATCGTTCATGTTCTAAGTAGCATGAATTGAGTTGACATTGCTTTTTAGAGATTATGTTTGCTTCACTTTGAGTGTTTTCTAAGCTTGCAAAACACGTTTTTCTCCAAAATCGGGTTTTGAGCATAAACGATGCATTTTTCAAATGGTTTTCATCATAACTTTTTCTATAAGTGTCCAAATAACTTGAAATTTATTGATTGATAGTTGAGGCCATTCCGCACATTTTTTTAGTTTTAAGTTTTTGCAAAATCGGATGTTTAGAGGCCTAAAAAGGCCCAACGCCACTCTGGAGAGTGGAATTGGGCCCAACGCCACTCTTCCAAGTGGAGTTGGGCCCAACGCCACTCATGTGATTGGTATTGGGCTCAACACCACAAGGAAGACTTGCCTTGGGCTCCCAATGCCAATCAGATGATCTCAACTATAAAAAGTCCGTTTTCGGGCTGTTTTGGCCTGGAATGGCCCGTACGAGTCGTACACGCATCCCAAAGCCCTGAAGGGTTATTTTTGTCCAAAAAATCCTTTGCTTTAGGCTCAAGTCATTGAATTTTAGTAGGAAACTGATTGTGGTAACCCTAGCTTTAGTTTTAAGCTATTACGGGTATAAATACCAGTCTAAAACTAGGTTTTAGAGAGAGGCAGACATTCCATACGAATTTTAGCACTTAGTAATTCATACTAATTCTCTAAAACTCATTTCTAGATAAAGGCACTCACTTTACGTTGGTTTTTCATAAAAAAATAAGCTAAAACTCTTTGATTCTTTCATTCAAAGGTGGTTTTTAAGTTCTAATCTATTAAAGCAAGTGTCTAGCAGCCATTAATCATTAGAAAGCAATAAAAGAAGTCACTCAAATCAGATCTAAGGGTTATCAAGCACTTTCAGGTGATTTCTTAAGAGGTAAGCCACCTTATTCCTTCATTTTTCTTTGTATTTTCATGGTTTTCATGGTGTTCATGTCATGATTCATTGTTTTTATGATGTTATGTTGCTGTAATCTTTTGTTTTACACGTATAAATAATGTTTTTTCAAGTTGATTTGATTTAAATGCCATTAAATGCCCTATTCATGCATTATAATGGTTAAAAATTGTTTCTTTTGCATGTTTGCATGTTTCTATGCTCAGATCTGATGTGTTTAATGTCTTTAACATGTTTTCATGCATAAAATCTTTTCTTTTTTTATTTAATTGAATAAAAATCATTTCTTTTGCATAAAGCTTGCTTCTTTTGCATAAAAATCATGTCTTTTGAGTTTTTTAATGCATAAAGACTGCACCTTTTTAGGTTTTGTTATGTAAAGTTGGTTCCTTTGTGCGTTTTGGTATGTTTTTTATTTCAGATCTGAATCTTCAATGACATGAACATGTTTTAAATGCATAAAATTGTTTCTTTTTTTGAGTTTTAAGCATGAAAGTTGTTCTTTTCATCTTTTTGCATTAAAAGTTATAATTCTTGCATGTTTTGATGTTAAAGTTTGTTTCTTTATGCAAAATTGATGAGTAAAGTTTATACCTTTTGCATGTTTTATGTGTAAAGATGTGATCTTTTGATGTTTTAAGTGTAAAGCTTGCATCTTTTGTTTTATGCATGACATGCCTAGATCTAGGTTGTTTTTCCATGTTTCATGCATTTTTGTATGTTTCGGTGTTTATTTTATGTATTCTCATCTCTGTATGTGAATTTTTGGGGCGTGGTATACCCGAAAACCCTATTTTCTGTCAAATCACATATTATGTTCTCTGTTTGGTCACCAACGCCATAAGTAGGAGTGGCGTTGGCCCTAAACGCCAGTCCCTGAAATGGCGTTGCCCCTTCTTTGGATTCCTAAGGTTCTATTTTGTCAAAATATATGGTTCTACAAGTTTGTAAATAAGTATCCAGTAGCTTTCACGTGGAATGCAGCAATAAGCTAAGCTTCTGAATCTTTTTTGGTAATTGTTTAGGTTTGTTTATGCATGTAATTGGTTAAATAATGCTATTTGGTAATTATTTTAGGTCTAAAACGGTAGAAACCCTAGGTTGTGTTGTTATGCTGATTGTTATGTGCTTGTTATGGCTCTTTTACATGTAAATTGACCCTAATTAATGGTTGGTAATCCTTAAAATTAATTCTTGTTTGTTATTAGAAACTCACCAATGCATGTGTATATGTAAAAGGTAGGTTATAAATTGTTATGTGTTTTTACTGCTTTGTTAGAAGGAATGAAGGTAGGTATATTACTAGGAGTATTGGTAAAGAATCACGTCCGGGAATTGATAAGTCAAATCCATGACTCTCTGGGGTCAATGCATCCTTCATATTCTTAAGAGGAATTAGGATGTACACCTTGTAAGACATTCCCGATGCCGGTTCAGGTGGCGACTACCACTTCAGCCCCGCAGTTGAACACACAGTATCGCAGTTGCTAGTAATGGCTCAGGCTCTGAGGCTAAACCTCTTTGTCTGTAGGATGCTATTATCGACGTAGCATGCGCGTTTGCACACAAAGGTAGCTCTCAACATACAAACTAAACAATATGTCATTACTACGACCTTATCCCATGTCTTTGTATTAAGGAACTCCCTTAATGTTCCCCTTGTTCTAGGGCTATTTTAGCATCAGCCAGGTACAATTAGACTAACACACCAACCCTTTCTCAAAAGTAGTAGTCAAAGTCGTTCTTCTCAATTGTAAATGACCCTATGCTGTAAGGTTACACTAGTTAGGAACAATTTGACTAGTGCTTCCTCCATAGGCAACAATTAGGCAATGAGTTAGAATAATAACACTAGACTCAGGCATTATAATGGCTTCATGGCATCACATAACAAAGCAATCATTTGGTAAATCCTAAAGGAAGTTGCTATGGTCATTACATGGCTTCAGTCAGGTTCGACTAAAAGAAGGTTCCCATAGAAGGTGAACTCCTAACGCCACTTACCAACAAGCGTTGGGGACCAATGCTACTCCTGCTTATGCCATTGATGGCTTAATGACATGCAACATGCACGATTCGATGAAAAATGCAATTTTCAGGGTTTACCAAGCCCTAAAAATGATCAAACAGAGACGAAAACTCATAAAACGAGCACTAAAACACATAAAATGCATGAAACATGGTGAAACATCTGAGATCTAATCATGGCATGCAAAAAAATGCAAACTTTACGTGCAAAACATCAAAAGAGTCAGTCTTTAAACATAAAACATGCAAAAGATGCAAACTTTATTCAAAAGACTTTAAAATAACATGGTTTAACATAAATAAACAAACTTTATTATTAAAAAATGTAAAAATAACAACTTTATAGATTAAAACGCAAAAAGATGCAACCTTTATGCATTAAAACTCAAAAGAAAAGATTTTTATGCA
>CANYLF010008525.1:0-14797 GCA_948193215.1 Bocquillonia castaneifolia
TATCAGAATCATAATTACATGCCCTTAATATGCTCTAGATTTATTAAAACATTATCCCCAATCAAATTAATAATTCTAGGTTCTGTTAATTAGAGCTCTTATTTAACTAAACTCTTGAAGCAATTAAACAATCTCAACTCCGATGGGTGTGTGCGTACCACCTCTTATAAAAAAAATCTCAAATAATGAAAAGTAATTGGCTAGAAAAATAATTAAGCATTAATGTAAATTAATAGAATTCATTGATATGAGAGAAAATTCAGAATTAAATTAAATAGGGTTTATCAACTACATCATCCCATACTTGAAAATGAAAATTAGTTCATTGAGATGAAAAGAAAATCACACAAACAAATCAAGAACAAAGAAATCATGGTTAAAGAAAGAAAAACCCCTTGTTGAATCTAAGTCTTCAATATTGAAACCTTGAATCTTAAATCTCCAACTTGTTTAAATGGTGGAAAAATTGCCTCCTCGCTTCAAAATAATTTCAAAGCTTGTTTACAAGTTGTGAATATGTTCTCTCAAGGTTTAGATTGGTTTATATAGCGAATATGATAAACCTAGGGCTTATTGGACTTCTTTTTGGCTTTAAAACTCTTATTTTCAGGCTTTCCAGAGTGCATTACGGTGTCACGGTTTGGTAAGACCATGACGCGGTCCATGACCTTTATAAATCAAAATGGATGAAATTTCACTTTTTTTACACCCGTCATAGTCAGCAATAGGGATAGCTCCTGTCCATGACACTGTATATGACGCCTTCTGTTTGCATTGTAACTCATCTTTTCATAACCCAAACACAATTTTCGAGACTGTGACTCTATCCGTGACATCAAACCGTGATTTCCTCTGGAATTTCAACTCAAACGGACATGAATTTGGGTAGATATGGATCAACACACTTACTGCCACACTCTCTGAAACCATGATGCTATCCATGACACTTAATAACTTCGTCATTTTACATCTAGATTCACTCAAAGTTTACAAGTGACCTACCAAAAAATAAATTAACTAATTAAGCATTAAATTGCATAAAATTGAGACATAAAACAATTAAATATGAAGTATTTTGACTTAAAAATATATATAAATTAAGCCCATATCAGTATGCATGTATGTATATTTCCTACATTTTATTTACCAATTAAAGTGTTAATATTTCATTCAATAATAATAAAGTGATAAAGTAAACTTTATTTTGTAAAATGTATATTAGGTGAAATTTTCATTTTTAACTTGAAGAGTTGTTTTTTTTTTTTTGGGGAAACTTGAAGAGATGTTGGTAGGGCTATGCATCAGTTTAGTTCATATAAACCAATCAAAAGTGATTGATTTTTCAAAGAAGGAAGATCAGAATTAAATCAAATCAGATTGATTAAAATTAAACCTAACTTATTAGTTCGATTTGGTCTGATTAGTTTCATTATTTATTTTTTTAAAAATATTTATTATATTTATTAAAAAATTAGTAAACATAGACATACATTTATAAAATATATAAAAATGGAAAATGAAATATTAAAAAAATAAAATTATGTTTTTTTTTAAAAAAATTTCAAATAAAAAATGGAACCAAGAACTAAAAACCAAATTCTTTCAAAATTAAAAGGAAAAACTATATTATTTAGCTATAACTTTTAGTGGATTGTCAATTTTAGCTACTTTTTTAATTTGTAAATCTAGCCAACAACTTTTAGTTTCGCGTCAATTTTAACCAACTTGCAAATCATGTGGGGCAGTAATGATGTGTCATATGCCATTGATGATATTTCATGTGTAACTAATGACATATCTAACATTTTTTAGTCATAACTTTCAATAAATTGTCAAATTTGGTCACAACTTTCAATATAGAATGAAATTTATCCACAAATTTTAAAATTTTATCATTTTAGTATGTGTGGAAAGTAGGAGCATGTAACTCTTGCACACGTGACATGTGACATTTTTAAGTTGGCTAAAATTGACACAGAATTAAAAGTTGATGACGAATCTGACAAAATTTAAAAAAGTGATTAAATTTGACAATTCACTAAAATTTATGGCTAAATAATAGAGTTTTCCCAAATTAGAATTGAATTAAATGAAATAATCAAATCAATCAAATCATTTTTAATAGGCAAAACAATCAAACCTTTACTCATTTTTTCAAAAATATCATGAACTTTAAAAGTTTCATTACAAATCTATCCAACTTTCAAATACAATGTGCTAATCTGATGTGGATTGTTTAAGTGGCATAAATTGCGTACGTGGTAGACCAATGTGGATTATATGCCACTAGATTTGATAGATATGCCAAAAAATTTCAAGTTGTTGGATCAAATTGTAAACTTTTAAAGTTCAGGATATTTTCAAAAAAATGAGTAAATTTGTGGATAGATTTGATGGTTTTACCTTTTTAATAAATCAATCATATTTGATTCAATTTTATGGTACGATTCGATTTTTTTTATACCCTAATTATCCATATACTTGACAAAAGTTGAAAATATTTTAGACTTTTAGTATCTCATCACCCATAAATTTACTTACAAACAAACTAAATTTCTAGTCGAGTATTTATACATAACTAGGCGTAACCCGTTATGCGGGATAAATATTTGAAAAACCACATATCTTATATAAATGGCTAAATATATCTGTATTTATACATAACTAGGCGTAACCCGTTATATATATATATATAAACTATATATATATATATATATAATATATATATATACATATATATATTTTGTTCTTATGCCGTAGATTTTAGCCTTATATTGATTTTGATTTTTTTTTCACGCCATCTTTGGAATCTTTGGGGGCATCTCTGTATTACATAGAACTCTCACTTGTGTGCTCTATTATTTTGAGTGGTTCTAGATGGATTATTATTAGTTGCGATTGGAATGATTTGTCTTTTTTCATGCTAGTACTGCAGACTTCTTTGGAATGACCTGCAATCTCTTATTGTTCAATATGAAAATGATTTACTAGTCGGTGATTTTGATGACATTTTATTTCCCTTGAAGCATTTGAATGGTGTGCGCTCTCTCCTTCTATGTTTTCCTTTTAGGGTTTTGTTAACGAGTCAGAGATCATAGAACCACCTATTCATGGCCACTCTTTTGAAAATTCTTTCGCGGTATTAATTTGAAAATTGATGGAGGTTTTGCTTCTTCTTTAATTTCCTCATTTTGGCCTTTTATGTCTTTGTCAACTATGGATTGTCTTCTTTCGATCATCTTCCAATTTTCTTCTTTAATTGGAGACCATGGCTTTTTCGCTCTCTCAATGTGTGGTGGCAGAATTATGGCTTTGCTCCGTTCCTTATTAATTTATGGTCAATGACATGTTCCCACAAGTGTATGGGTTCATAATTAAAATTCAGAGTATTTTGGAGTCGAATGCATAGGGAATAAGGAATTTTAATTAACAAAACAACTATGTTTTACTTCTAAACAGAATTAGTAATTTTTGAATTGATTTTGTAATCTAGAGAACTAAAAGCAAGTGAATAAAATAATCAAAAGATAAAAACAATTAAATGATGTTGGAGAACTCAATAAAAGAAAACATTGGGAATTGAAACTTCATATGAAGAGGAAAATTCAATTGACAACCAATATAAGAATTGTTTAAGCAAGATTATCCAAAATTATTTTAATTCTTTGTCGAGATCGAAAAATATATTTAATTAGTCAAAATTTATCCTTCGGTATAATTTTAAAATTGAAAAAATCATTAAAAAAATCTCAAAGTCAAGCTAAGAATTATTATATGTCTATAATAATCTTAACTAATTCAATTCTCTAATTCCAACTTACAAATAATTTTAAAATTAATTTTGCAATTCTTGTCAACATAAAATAAGGTGATCAATCATAACTCATGTCATTAAACCTTTAGAGAATGAATTAAACAATAAAGAAAACCATCAAAACATCGGTATTAAACAATAAAGCTCAAAACACATGTCAATCAAATTTCCTTAACTAGATTATATCATTTCCCCTAGTTGGGGTTTAGTTCCAAACCATATTCATTACAAACAATAATTCAGAAATTGAATCCCAAAACATAATTAAAATAAAAAAAGAGTAAGGATTGAATTAACTTAGGATTGTTGAAGAATAACTATCACTTGAATCCTACACCAAATCCTTGATTCTTTGCAATTCTCCTTCCCAAATAGTACTTTTATGTTTTCTTTCTTTTTCTTTTTGTTTTCCAGCAACCAAAAGTCTTTCTTCTACTTCTTACCATGTTTTATTTATAGCCTCACACTCAAAAAGCCTAAAAATATTGCAAAAAGACCAAAACATACACCATTCATCGGTTGGACAAAGGCTTGGTGCAAGTCCCGGTCAACACCGATCCAAAAATTCAGTAATCACGGAAATGCCACTTCCTCTTGAAATTTTTATCATTTAATTTTTAAATCGCACTCGATTGCCCTAGACCTAAAATTCAATGAAATCAATTATATAAGTGCTAAAACCACTCAAAAGTGAAAAAATAAATAATTAAACACATTAATTTAATTACATATATAAATGTGTAATTATCTCTCAGACATTATTATAGACAACCTTTCGGCCACTTTGGTTTACAAACTTAAGCTTCCGAGACAAAAAAATTAAGGTTTGGAAGAAGGGAGTTTTTAGCAACTTGGAGAGGGACATTAAAAAACTAAAAGAAAGTATTCTTCTTAGAGAGGTTGCTTGTTTATGACCTTTGAATTATGTGGACACATAAGCGACTTTGGCTTTGAAATCTGAATATTGGAAGAAGAAGGCTCAGCAAGAATCTGTTTAGCATCAAAAGTCAAGATTGAAGTGGTCTCTTCTTGGTGATAATAATACATTTTTCTTCCACAAAATAACTTTCTTCACTACCATAAAGATTGAATTTCTTTTATTGATGATGAGACTAGTTCCTGCTTTGACCTTGAGGGAGTTTGTAAGGTAATCTCTAATTTTTATGAGCAATTATTTTCCCTATTTATACTACTCCTTTCTCTTTGGATTGTTTGTCTTTTAGTAGGGTCGGATCATATGATTATTGCTTTAATGGACCCTTTTTTAGAGGAAAAGATTTTTTTTAGTCATTCAATTTCTTTTTTTTTTTTACTGCCGAGCTTGAAATTTTATAAAGAATGATATTATTTCTTTTTTCAACCAGTTCAACAATTATGGTTTCATTCTAAAGGGATTGAAACATTCTCTTACAATCTTGGTCCAAAAAGTTACACCGGTTCTTCTTCTTTAAAAGACTTAAGGCCTATTTGTCTTATAAATGGAATTTATAAAGTCTTATCTAAAGTGCTCTCCCTAAAGACTCATTGTGTGCATCTAGATGTAATTTTTGAAACTTAGTTTGCTTTTATTAAAAACCATAGCATCCATGATTGCTCTTTATTGGCTACAAGAATTGTTACATGCTTCATCTTAATAGGCAAGCTTCTTTTCTGTTGAAATTAGACTTTCATAAAGCTTTTGATAGTGTCTCTTAATAATACCATATTCACACTTGAGCTTCTTGAATGCAGATAGCTCTACCACTCCGATTCTGGTTAATGATCCTACTAATCTTATCTCTTTATTTAAATGGGTTAAGTAGGTGGATCCCTTATCTATTTTTTTATGACAATTGAAGGCTTAAAAAGAATCCTTGATAGATCAGTGGAGCTCCGCATCACTCAGGGAGTTCATCTATGAAATCATTTGTTAAACATATCCTTATTTTAAGTTTTTGATGACACTTCATTGTTCCAACCTATGGAAATTGAAATTCTCTCAAACTTTGTTAGATTTTTTAGAAGCTTTGAGCTGATTTCAAGTGTCCCTATTAACTTCTACAAGAGCTCCTTGATTGGTAGTAATGTGTTGGACTCTTTCATCGAGTCTTATGCTAACCGAATACAGGGTTCAAAGTTGAATATTTGCTTATTCATTATCTGGGCCTCCCCTTTTCCTTTAAGCCACTTGTTGGCCCAAGTGCTTTCAATCTAACTTAATTTGAGCTTAACAACTTTAATTTAGTGTTTGACAAAGTTTTTGAGTGTGTAGGTTGAGTTTCAAGTGGTAATTTTAAAGATTGGAAAAGTAACTTGTAAATCACACTCGCGACAGGCATGATCACCCCTCAATATCAGTCGTGCCCAGGACTAAAGAAGATCGCATCCAAGATTGACAAGGATCAAACATCATGAACTTATTGGATCTTTCATCGTGCTTGCAATGTGTGTGTCATCCCCCACGATCAAACCTAAAGAATTAAAGATCATTTGGATTACCCATGCGATCAGGGGATCACCCCTGTGACAGAAGGTCTAGAAGGTACCTTATCAAAGGCCTACCAAAGCAATAAGCTCGCACTAGTGACGGAGGGCATCACACCTATGACCATGCACTTAAACTTAAAGCTTCATCAATATTCATTGATCGCCCATGCGGTAGAATGGTCACCCCCATGATTAAAGAAGCAGAAGCTTAAGGCATGATTCAAGCATTGTGATCGTGCCCATGACAAGTTGATCTCCCCCGTGATCAAAGAAGCAGAAGCTAAGGGGAAGCTCCAAGCTTGGAGATTATGCCAGCGATAGTGACATCGCATCCGCGACCATCATGACAGGAATTGGATTCAAGAGTATGTTGCGCCAGTGAACACTCTATAATCAACGCAATCCACAAGTCCATAAGCACCTTTCCAATAGGTCGTATCATCACAACCGTGACCAAGGATGTCGCCCCCTTGACCCTCGCATGATCTTGACTAAAACTAGCCATTGAACTACTTTTTAAAGATCACACTGCAACGAGCTCCATCATCCCTACAACCCGAAACTCAATGGTGCATTTAATGCAGTTTTCACTATCCGTTAGAGACATCTTTACGGGTATTTTCACTAGTTTTGGGTATTTTGGCTATAAATACCCATCATAAATGTGTCTCAACTAAACACATTAATTCATTGATAGCCAAGCTCTTGTAACTTTAATTCTCAACTTTTTTAGCATTTACTCTTGTAAGAGTTTGCTTGTATGTGGGTAGTTAGAGTTCTAGCGCATTTGTTGCTTGGGTTTAGTGTCTATCTATCTTCTACTAGTGCTTGTAAGGATTGGGAAACACTAGGGTTGGGTTGTGAGTTAGCCTTAGTAAAACTCATTTATAAAGGTTGGAGATAGCCTTAGAAATCTCCATTGTAAAGGTTGTAAGATAGCCTTAGAAATTTCCTTTGTAGTCACATTTATAATAGTAGAACCTAAAAGTGTGTTTGAGTGAAGTGGACGTAAGTCAAGTTGGGACCGAACCACTATAACTCTTGATGTTCATCTTTGAAGCAATTTTTATTTTCTAATTATGCACCAATTCACCCCCCCCCCCCCCTCTTGGGTATTTCAGTTGGTATCTGAGCCTTGTTGCTCATTCTACCTTAAGTGGGAGTCAAAGATTAAGAATCTATGGAGGGTGAGAGCTTTGCAAGTTTGAGACCTTACTTTCATGGAAATGACTATCCATATTAGAAAGTGCATATGCAATCCCACTTGGATAGTGACAAAACAATGTTTGGGATCAAATCCTAATGGAATGGACATACCAACAACAATGATTGGAGAAGTGACAACGGTTCTTGAAAGGAAGGATTGGGAAGAGGCACATAGGAAGAACAATGGGAGGAATCAAAGAGCAATGTCTATTTTCTTTGGTTCTCTATCTAAAGAAAAATGTGCTAGAGTGCAACATTGCACAACCACCCACTCTATATGGAAGACATTGGCAAACTATCATGAGGGCACAACCAATGTGAAGAACAAGAGGATAGAGCTTCTTATCTATCAATACGAAACCTTCGAAAGGGTTGTTAATGAGAATGTCACCTCATTTACCAATCGGCTTCTCTCCCTGGTGGAAGGGCTAAAGAAGCTTGGAAAGATATATGGCCTGGAAGAAGTAAATAAAAAGATCCTCAAATTTTTGCCTAGAAAGAAATTTGAGGAAAAGATTGCATCGATTGAAGAATCTAAGGATATAGCTACTCTTCACACCGATGAACTCATAGGTAACCTCTTGATCTATTAGATGGACCTCATGAAAGATAAGGAAGATGAGAAGCTTGAGAAGAAAGAGAAGAAAGAAGAAAATAAGAAATCACTTGTTCTTAAGGCTTCACAAGAGCAAAGTGAGGAGCCAAAGAAGGATGAGGCTAAAGGAGGTCCAAGTGAACAAGACTTGGTGATGCTTTCCAAGAGGGTGCTTAAAATGATCAAGTCAAAGGATGGACAACCTAGCAAGAGTAAGGATAGGAGGACAAAAGACGTAAAGAAGAGTGGCACCACTCCAAGGTGCTTTGAATGTGGAAGGAAAGGCCATATCAAACCGGATTGTCCCACTCTCAAAGGAAGCACAAGAAGGGATTTAGTGCTAATTGGGATGAAGATGATGAAGTAACTTCCTCTTCTCAACAAGAAGATGATAGTAATAGTGGGAGTGATGATGAGACATGCAATCTAGCATTCATGGCTTTAGATCACTCTTCAAATGAGCTAAACTCTTCTTGCTCTACTTCTAGCTCTTCTTTTTCTTCTTATAGTAGTGATGCTGATGATGAGGCAATTTTATAAATGTGTAGAGAGTGATAAGGAAGTTAATGAGCTAAAAGCTCAAGTAGAGGCTCTTAAGATTTCCAATAGAGCACTTAAGGGTCAACTAAAAGTAGCTCCATCCAAAACCTCAACAATGATGACTCTTTTCGAAGAGAATGAATCATTAAAAAATGAGGTTGAGGAGTTGAGGGAATCTATAACCAAGTTCCACAAGGGTAAAGAGAGCCTAGATACTTTATTAGTGTCACAAAGGCCTCCCCTTGTGAGACATGGTTTGGGATTCAATAAGGCTTCAACCTCATATGGTGCTCCTAAAAATACTTTTGTCAAGTCATCATCACCACCACAAACCTCTAGTGTTGAAATTGCTAAGACAAAGGCTCAAAAGCCTAAGCTTATGCATAAGGGAAAGCTATCAAATGGTTTTTTTGGCTAAAAAGGTAAAATCTTCTTAAGGCAAGCTAAAAGGAAAGTCTCAAGGCAATCCCAAAGGCAAGCCTCTCCCTAAAAGCTAAACTCCTAAGAAGCATCAGACTAAAAAGCAAATGATCTTAAGACAAAGAACCTCCAATCCTAATGTCCATTGTCATTATTATTTGATGCAAGGACACATTAATGTGTTTTGCCACATTTAGGCAAGTTTGCTAAGGCTAACCCCCAAGGACCCAAATTCATTTGGGTACCTAAGAACAAATAATTTTATTTGTGCTTGAGGGTATGCTCAAAGGCAACCATTGGAGCAAGCTTATGGTATTTGGATAATAGATGCTGCAAGCACATGACAGATGATTCAAAGCTCTTCTCCAAACTTGAGAAGAAGAAAGGTGGAACTGTTACATTTGGTGACAATGCTAAGGGTAAGGTAATTGGCATTGACACCATAGGTAACGACTCTTCTACTTGCATTGAAAATGTGCTTTTGGTTGATGGTTTGAACCATAACCTACTTAGTGTAAGTCAATTGTGTGACAAAGGTTATAATGCTATTTTTGACTTGAGCACTTGCCTTGTTTCCAAATCCTTGTATGATAAGGTAGTTTTCAAGGGCAAAAGATCCAAAAAATTTTACACAATTGACCTACACAATCTTACTAACCAAAATGTGAAGTGTCTTGTGTCTATTATCAACGATGCTTGGCTTTAGCAAGGGAGGCTTGGCCATGCTAGCATGGATTTACTTGAAAGCCTAAGCAAGGGGGAGCTTATGAGAGACCTACCAAAGATCAAATTCTCCAAAGACAAGATATGTGAGGCTTGTCAAAAGGGAAAGCAACAAAATCCTCCTTCAAGCTAAAGAACCAAGTAACTACTTCTAGACCACTTGAATTACTTCGTATGGATTTGTTTGGACAATCTAGAGTTGCTAACTTGAGTGAGAAACACTGCACCTATGTCATTGTTGATTACTACTCTAGATATTCTTGGGTTGCATTTCTAACTCATAAGAGTGATGCTTTTGATGCTTTTAAATCTTTTGCAAAGCATGTTCAAAATGAAAAAGGTTATTTCATAACTTATTTGAGGAGTGATCATGGAACAACATTTGAAAATGAATCTTTTGAAAAGTTTTGTTTGAAAGAGGAATTTCACACAATTTTTCTTGTCCTAGAACTACTCAACAAATGGTGTTCTTAAAAGGAAAAATCATACATTGATTGATATAGTTAGAACAATGCTCAATGAGTATGGATTACCATCTTACTTTTGGGTGGAGGTTGTCAACACATCATATTACATTTCAAATAAAGTTTTTAAAAGACCTATTTTGAACAAAACCTTATGAGTTATGGAATGGTAAAACACACAATATTTCTTATTTTAGAGTATTTGGTTGTAAGTGTTACATTCGCAATACCAAGGACAACTTTGGGAATAAGGGAGAGCAAAACCTGCTTGAACCTGACCAACCGATCGAAACTGAACCGAACCGATGTAACCGTCTAATGTGTAGGTCGGTTTCAGTTTCACCACTTTGGCCGTGGGTTTTAACTGAAAACCGATCGATAAAAATACATACACACACACACACACACACACACACACAACAAGTTCCCATGTAGTGTAGTGGTGAAAGTCCCCTACAATCTCCTCACAGGTTAGGGGTTCGATCCCCATGTGCGCCATACGTAGCATTTTAATGATTTTTTGGCCTAAAATTTTTTTTCTCCTTGCATGATGAGGCTAGGATTCAATCCCAAGACCTCTTAGAAGAGTTGGAAGCGCACCTAACCATCAGGCCAAACTCATCTCTTGTCATATAATCAACACATTATATATATATAATTAACCGTCAAATAAAACTGAACCGAACCAAAATTATTCAGTCGGATTAGGTTCGGACATCTATCTCAAATCAGGTCTATTTGGTTAGAGAAAATTAGGTCGGTTCTTACCCTAACCAACCCGATGCTCAGCCCTACTTGGAAAATTTCCATCCAAAACGGATGTGGGAGTCTTTTTAGGCTATTCCATCTCAAGCAAGGCTTATAGTCTTTAAAAAAAGAACTCGAGTGGTTGAAGAGTCCATGCATGTTACCTTTGATGAATTAAGTAAGCTTGATCTTCTGAAAGGTTTTTGTGATGATACTGTAGGTTACTTCGACAAGCTCAACATTGGAAGGGATGAGCCTCAATCTTCTAAGGAGCTTGAAAAAGATAATGAACCACAAGAAGAACATGAAAATGGAGATAGAGATGATGATCAAGCTCATATGGATCACCTATAAGAGCATGGAGATCTTCCGCCATCTTGGATCTTCTCCGTAGATCATCCCAAGGACAACATTATTGGTGAGACCTCTAAGGGTATAAGTACTTGAAACCAACTCAAACTCTTAGATTCTAATCTTGCATTCCTATCTCAAATTAAGCCAAGGAATATTGATGAGGCCCTCCATGAGGAGAGTTGGGTTCTTGCTATACAAGAAAAGCTCAATCAATTTGAGATGAATAAGGTTTGGGACCTAGTTCATAGACTTAAGAACCATCCAATTATTGGTACTAAATGGGTTTTTAGGAACAAATTGGATGAGCAAGGTCAATTCACTAGAAATAAAGCCCGATTGGTTGCCAAATAGTATAACTAAGAGGAAGGCATTGAATATGATGAGACTTTTGCACCCGTAGCAAGATTAGAAGCCATTAGGATTCTTTTGGAATTTACATCATTGATGGATTTCAAACTTTTTCAAATGGATGTTAAAAGTGTTTTTCTAAATGGTTTCTTGAAGAGGAAGTGTATTTTGAACAACCTCCTAGTTTTGAAAGTTTTTATTTTATAAAACATGTTTTAAACTAAAGGCCTTGTATGGTTTAAAACAAGCTCCTAGTGCTTAGTATGAAAGGCTTAGTTCATTTTTTTTTTGTGAAAATGGTTTTGAAAAAGGGAAGGTTGATACTACTCCATAAAAAGACAAAAGCATGACATACTCATTGTCCAAATTTATGTTAATGATATCATATTTAGTGCTAATAATGAAAATTTATGCAAGGACTTTACTAAGTGCATGACTAGGGAATTTGAGATGAGCATGATGGGTGAGCTCAAGTTCTTTTTGGGATTGCAAATCAAGCAAGGCAAGGATGACATCTTTATCAACCAAGACAAGTACACAAAGGAGCTACTCAAGAGGTTTAGGATGGAAGGATGCAAGCCTAGCAAAAATCCAATGAGCACCACAACTAAATTGGACAAAGATGAGAAGGGCAAGAATGTGGACGAAAAAAAGTATAGATGTATGATTGGCTTTATCTAACTGCTTCTAGACCCGATATTATGTTTGCTACATGTTTGTGTACACATTTTCAAGCATGTTCTAAAGAATCACATTTGCATGTCGTCAAAAGGATTTTGAAATATTTGCATGGCACTATGCATTTAGGACTATGGTATCCTAGGAGTGTTGCATTTGATTTAGTTGCATACTCGAATTCGGATTATGCCAGTAGTTTCATGTATAGGAAGAGTACTTTCGGAACATGTCAACTACTTGGCAATTGCTTAGTTTCTTAGTGCTCCAAGAAACAAGTTTGTGTTGCTTTGTTAACCATCAAAGCCGAATATGTAGTGGCGGGTTGTTATGGATCACAAGTTTTTTGGATGAAACAACATTTGAGAGATTATGGTCTTTGTATTGATCACATTCCCATCAAGTGTGACAATACCACTGCCATTAATCTTTCAAAGAACTCAATTCAACACTCTAAGAGCAAGCACATAGACATTAGACATCATTTTTTAAGAGATCATGTGCAAAAAGGGGATGTTGTGTTAGAATTCATTGACACAACTAACCAATTGACCAACATTTTCACAAAACCTCTAAGTAAAGAATGCATGAACTTCATTAAGAATGAACTAGGAATGCTAGATGGAAGCATTCTATGATTTCCAAAGTTTTTGAGAAATTGGCTACTCACTGTTTTTTATGCATATGGACTTAAAATGAGTACCTTGGACTCATTAAATAGTCCTAAGGATTCATTTATAGTCATAAAGTAAGCATTGAAACCCATTGGCAAAGAAAAATTCATTTTTAACTTAGATTTTCAGAAATTGTTTTTGGACCTATAAACCGCGGTCATGATCCCCACGATCGCGGTCGCGACCAAAAGGACAAGGATTTTAAATATTTATGTTTCATTGATTGTGGGTCATGATCTTCATAATTACGGTCGTGATCAAAGGTTAAGGATTTTAAGTATCTCTATTTTATTGACCGTGGTCCGCTCTTGTGATCTAAACTTAAATATTCTTCAAAAACCTTCTAGATGTTTGATCGCGCCCATGATCATCTCATCGCGGGCACGACTCAAACATCAATTTTCAAAAATATTTTTTCAAAATACTCACGGTCGTGATCATTCACGTCGCTCCCATGATTTTAAGTGTTTTTCAAAGGCTTTTCTAACCAGGGTATGTTGCACATGATCGCGGAGGCGATGCTTGTTATCGCGGTCATGATCACAGGATAATTAAACCGTTACTGAGTTTTTCTAATCTCACGGGTGCGATCACCTTGATTGCGACCGCGACACAGGTTCAAATTTTAAAAAATATAATCGTTACTAGCCATTTTTGAACGTTGTAAAATGGCTAGTTACTGATTTTTATGGATTTTTCTGCCAAATAGGGTCTCATACATGCTTAGATAAACCCTTTTATGCATAAGGATCAAGGTTTATACCTTTTTCTCTTGATTTCAAGGCTTTATAACTTATTTTCTCTTCTACTCCTCCTTTTTAAGCCTTGAAATTCAACTCTTCTTAGTTTTCCTTGCATTTTTCACACTACATACTTCTCAAAACCATAATGGGCAAGACATCTACTAGGGAAGACAAGGGTAAGAAAAAAAAGTCTAGTGGATGACCTCTCTAAGCATCCAAAGAAGAAGATCAAACTTATCACTCATATGGAACACAATAGGCCTCTTGTGATTAGGGAGCCTCAGGAACAAGAAACAGGCACCCAAACTCAATCGAAGACAATCATCTCCAAAATCTACCAAACCCACTTTTAAAAAGACCAAAACCTCTAAAGATGTACCTTCTCCAACTCCTGAAACTTAAGCTGAAGGTCAACCTCAACAGCTTCTATATGAGACTTAGTGAGAAGCTTTTCTTTAAGATAAGAAGAGTAACTGAATAAGCTTTCACTAACTTGGGTGTTAAAGAGGAGATTGAGTGAAGAATGACTTGACCAATGGTACCCGTGAGGTAGGGTGTTTTAATGCAAGAATGAATGCAAAGGAATTAGAGTTTAGCATAATAAAATGAGTATTGGTAGAATCACTTGAATTATAAATTTGTCTGTCAAAGGTCCCCAGTGGAGTCAAAAAACTGCAGACAAGGAGGTTTTGCCTCAAAGCCTGAGCCATGACTAGCAACTGAGGCACTGTGTGTTCAGCTGCAGGGCTGAAGTGGTAGTCGCCACTCGAACCAACATCGGAATGTCTTACAAAGCGTACACGCCAATTCCTCTTAAGAATATGAAGGATGCATTGACCCTATAGATTCATGGATCCGACTTATCAATTCCCAGACATGATTCTTTACCAATACTCCTAGTATTATACTAACCTTCATTCCTTCTAACAAAGCAGTAAAAACACATAATAATTTATAAACTACCTTTTACATATACACATGCAATAGTGAGTTTCTAATAATAAACAAGAGTTAATTTTAACAATTAC
>CANYLF010009375.1:0-17663 GCA_948193215.1 Bocquillonia castaneifolia
GGATGAAGCAACAACTTTTGGATTTTGGATTGAAATTCAATAATGTTCCTATTAAATGTGATAATACTAGTGCTATTAGTTTATCCAAAAATCCTACTCAGCATTCTAGAAGTAAACATATAGATATTAAACATCATTTTAAAGGAGATTATGTATCAACTGGAGATATTACATTAGAATTTGTTGATATTAATAATCAGCTTGCAGATATTTTTACAAAGCCTTTAAACGAGGAAATGATGAACTTCATTAAGAGAGAGCTTGGTATGATTGATGGAAGGATTCTCTAATATAAATTTACTTTATGACACATTTGAATAAATACATCTTCAGAATTATTGTCAAGGCTTGTCAAAAAAACTTTTGAAATATATTGATTCGGTAAGATATTTTTACTGTTTATTTTCATATTCAAATTGACTTTACACATCTTCAAAATTATTGTCAAGGCTTGTAAGAAAACTTTTGAAATATATTGATATGGTAAGATTTTTTTATGTTCATTTGCACGAGCATACATAAGAGAACCCTTATAAATACAACACTCTTATTGCCTAGTAGATGCATTCAATTGCATTTCCTTTAAGCATTAGTTTCTACTTCTATACTTTATCTCTTTAAAAAAAAATTCATGGATTCAATCTTTCCTCTCTCTTGTTTTCCTTTTCAAGTTAAAAACTTTTCTCGTTCTAGGAACGACAAAATAGCTGTTCAAAAAGTTCTCATTCCTAAAATCATTTTTGATATTTCTTTTTTCATAAAATATGAAATTTTAGAAGTTTTTGATGCTCAAGGTTGGCTCAAACTTTTTACCGATAAAAAACCGTTATTTCCTTGGTTGGTTAAGCAGTTTTATGTCAATCTCATATTCTCCCAAAATTCTCGTACTCTTAAATCTTTTGTTCAAGATAAAGAAATTACTCTTGATGATCCTACTCTTGGGAACATTTTAAACATTCTTCATGAAGGATGGGGAATACAAAATTTATCGGATTAGTCTCTTTATCTAATTTATCCTCTTGAACAAACTCGAATTGTCATGTCTAATTATTCATATCAGTCTAGATGTGTTCCTCATGTTGATTAACTCCCACCTTTTTCCAGAATCATTTGTCATTTGTGTTTTTACAATATTTTTTCTAGAAATCATGAATTTCTTCGAGTTTCTAAGCAAGATATGTTTTTTTGTTTCAATGCTCTTATCCAAAAAACTAATAAATTTTCCAGGTTTAATCCTTTCTTTTATGGCTTTCGTGGTTCCAAGATCTCTCATTACCATATGGTGGAATTTTAACTCATGTTTTTTAACACTTTGGAGTTAATTTAGATGGTAATAAGTATATCTTTAGGCAACCATTTCCAAACTCAATTCTTGATCAGTTAATTCTTTCTGCCATAGAAAATGAGCACCATCATAAATCTAAAGGGAAACAACCTATAATAGTGAATGAAGTAATAGAAGTGCAAGATATTCCTCAAATTCCTACTATTGGTTCAGTGGAGTTAAATCCACCACAATTTTGACAACCTGTTCAATCCTCCTCTTCTCATTCTCTTGAAGATCTTTATTCTTTAATCCAAGATGTCAATTCTCACTTGATAACCATTGAGCAATATTTATTGTTTTTGCAAGAACAGCAAGCACAAACCAATCAAACTTTAACTGATTTAATGACTATTCTGGCTAAAATGCTTTCTTCATCATCTTAATTTCATTTTCTTTGTTTATGTTTTTGAATTTTGTTGAGGGGGAGCTTTTTGTCTACCCTAATGTTTTATGTATCATTCTATTACCCTTTTTGGTTGATGACAAAAAGGGGGAGAAAATAAAAATATTTTGTATTTTTGGTATTATCTTGTACTTTTATATTTTTTTATTAAACTTAATGTTTTGTCATCATCAAAAAGGGGGAGATTGTTGGCCCTGAGATTTCACAAATGATTTTGATGATGTAAAACATTAAGTTATTCACTAATATGTTTGTTGAGTATTTTTCAAGTATCACATTATAAAAGGATGCATATTATTATTGGATGAAGTAAACATTTTGTACAAGTCACAATTTTTATCTTTGTCGAGTGAACATGAATAAACCTTATTAAAACACTTGGGTTAATGGTGTTTAGTTTAGGTGGATGGGTTCAAGTGTAAACCTTATTAAAACACTTGGGTTAATGGTGTATAGGTTCAAGTGTAAACCTTATTAAAACACTTGGGATAATGGTGTTTAGTTTAGGTGGATAGGTTCAAGTGTAAACCTCAATAAAATACTTGGGTTAATTGGTGAGAGTTTTTGAGCTAAAAGGTAAAGACATGGAGTAAAAAGATAAAATATATCATGGGCTAATTAAACTTACAATTTATGCACATTGGACATGGTATATTGGAAGTTTAGGACTTAAGGAAAACTGAATGTGCAGAGTCAATTTCGGATGGGCTAAATTAAACGAATTAACTGTACTAATTGGGTAATAATCATATTATAAATTATATATGGATTGAAAGCCCAATATGTCTATTGTTTAGAAAAATTTTTATGTGAATTTTTGAAGTTAAAAAAATTAAAGATATGAATTTTTGAGTGATTTATGGTCATGCTGTCAGATAAGGGACTGAACACATAGGTTGTCTTCAACATTGTGCCAAAAATTGTAGAAAAATCATTTTAACGTGAATTTTGGTGACGTTATATCTCTGGAAGTCTACTTTTCAATGAGAAAAATGGTGAAGCATTTTGAATTTTCTATAAGGGGATATCCATGTTTGAATACAGACTGCTCCAGCTGAAAGTCACATGGTTTAGGCGTCTGTTGTTTGAATTATTACAAAAGATATACGAATCTCCAGAAACTGACCATATATTGTTAAAAAGATATGGATGTCTAGGTTTTAACAAAAAAGGAATCACACTTTCAATGAGTATAGCTGGAGATATTGAATTTTAAAAGAGACATGCTACATTTGTCAAGTAAGCTGGTAGCCTTGAAGAATGGAGCCTCACCAATCAAGTTTGAATTTCTTGGTTGATTATGAACAACCATGTTTCATTTCCTGCCTATAAAAGGAGGTATTTGAAGCATCAAAATACATAAAAGAGCTTGAAAAAAGAATAGCAATTAAGAGTCACAATATTCATAAGTTATTTGAGAGTTTTTGTTGCGTTAGTGAGCAAAATCGTCCATTCTTCTTCTTATAATTTTCACTTTACCTTTGTATTGTGTGAGAGACACCAAAATACAAGGAAATGTTTAAGTGTGTACCTTGAAAACACTTGGATTTTGGGTTTTAGGTTTTGAGTGTAAGCCATAAAACACTTGAGTCATTTGTAATGGTTGAAGATAGCCTAAGAAATCTTTATTGTAAAGGTAGTGAGATAGCCTTGTAAATCTCACATTGTAAAGGTTATAGATAGCTTTGAAATCTCCATTGTTTTCTATTTTTGGTTAGTGGAACCCCAAAGAGTGTCTTTGGGACAAGTGGACGTAGGTCAAGTTGGGACCGAACCACTATAAATTCTTGTTCATTCTTTAAAGCAATTTTTTATTTTCTATTCCACACCAATTCACCCCCCCCCCCTCCCCCCCTTTTGGTTATTTCACATTATAAACAGGCGGTCCCGAACTAACTCGGGTGACGACTCCACATTATCCACTTAAACAAGTTTTTCCTAACTTTAGGTAGCATAGTGACATGGTCGCTAATGCCTATGGACCTGCGGGTTACCCCTAAGCAACCTTCCATTCACAACATGTCATTGACAGAAGGGGTTAAAGAAGGAATGTAATTGTGTGGTCTTATTGATAGCTTAGGTTTAGAAGTTCAAAGACTTACCATATAATGTGATAGTTAGAGTGCATTAAACTTGGCTAAAAATCCATTGTACGTGAAAGATCAAAGCACGTTAATGTAAGGTTGAATTTCATTCAAGATGTCAAAGAAAGATAAAAGGTTTTCATTAAAGAAGATAGCCACGATAAACAATATATGTTGACAAAACCGTTACTTGCAGAAAAGTTCAAGCATAGCTTGGACTTGGTGAACATTCGCATAATTACATGGGCCCTTTGAGGCATGAATGGTAGGGGTGTTCTTAGGTTCAAGTGGTTTTGGAAATTCAAGTCAAGGTGGAGAATTGTTAACCATCTTGAATTAAATTTATATGTTGAGTTGTCTTATGACCCGATATTATTTTATGACATATTTTGATTATAGTCTAAATAGGGGTATTAGGGTTTGACATTATAACATTGTATTTATTGTACGTCGTTTTCTCTAAAATAAGAATTCTCTCTCTACCCGTGGACATGGTCGCATTGACTGAACCACGTAAATCTTTTTGCGTTCTTTATTTTCTTGCTTTAATCTCCTTTAATTTATTGATTTACTACAATAAATTTATTAGAATAAATTTATAAGCTTTATTAAATACAATATAATTTTGGGAAAATTGTATTATTTAGCCACAACTTTCAACGAATTGTCAGTTTTAGTCACTTCTTTAAACTTTATCAATTTAGCCAACAACCTTTTGTTTTGTGTCAATTTTAGCCAACTTGAAAATCATGTGGCCATTGATGATATGTCATTTGCCATTGATGGTGTTATGTACAACTAATGACATATCTAACATGTTATAGCCAAAACTTTCAATAAATTGTCAAATTTTGCCACAACTTTCAATATTGTATCATATTTAGCCACAATTTTTAAAATTTTATCATTTTAGTCTCTGTGGAATGTAGTAGCATGCACCACTTGTACATGTGGCATGTGACATTTTCAAGTTGGTTATAATTGACACAGAATGAAAAGTTGGTGCCTAAATTGACAAAATTTTAAGAAATGGTTAAAATTGACAATAACCTGAAAGTTATGGCTAAATAATATAGTTTTTCCTATAACTTTTATTACAAACGTTTTATTTGATGATAAATTTAAAAGGGAAAAAGGTATTATTTAGCCACAACTTTTAGAAAATTATCAGTTTTAGTCACTTCTTTAAATTTTATCAATTTAACCAGTAACTTTTCATTTAGTGTCAAGTGGCACATGCTCCTACTTTTCACATAGACTAATATGATAAAATTTTAAAAGTTGAGGCTAAATTTGACACTATATATTGAAAGTTGTGGCTAAATTTGACAATTTATTGAAAGTTTTGGTTAAAAAATGTTAGACATGTCATTAGTTGTAAATGACACATTAGCAATAACCCACATGATTTTCAAGTTGACTAAAATTGACACAGAATAAAAAGTTAGTGGCTACACTAAAAAAATTTAAAGAAGTGGCTAAAATTGACAATTCGCTTAAAGTTATGACTAAATAATACAATTTTTCCAATTTTAAATAATTCATTCTATAAATCTAGAAGTAAACCCAATACAGTCAACCCTCCTATAATTAATATAATCAATGGACTAAAACAATTTTATTTTATTAAATATGTTGGCCTAAGTGCTTTCAATCTAACTTATTTTGAGCTTAACAACCTTAATTAAGTGTTTGACAAAGTTTCTAAGTGTGCAGGTTGAGTTTCAAGAAGTAAAAATATATGTTAAGGAAGTGACTCGTAAATCACCCTCGCGATCCCGTTCATCGCCCTTTCGATGACCATCACGCCCGGGAGCTGTTGCATCACCCCCGTGACAAAGTGCCCTGGAAAGTGCTATTAGCTTCCGTTTCCCAATTGCACGTAGTCGCGCCCGTGAGGCAAGCCATCGTGCCCATGACGAAGTGCTTTAGAAAGTGCTACTAGCTTCTATTTCTCAAGTGCACGCGATATGACCTGGTCGCCCCCGCTACCATGACTGCCTCAGCCGATCACCCCCACGATAGAATTGATTGCTCCCGTGATTCAAGTGCCAAAAGGTTCAAGGCATGGCTCAAGCATGAAGATCACGCCCATGATGAAATGATCACCCCCGCGACTGAGCTCTAAAAAGAAATAGTAGCCACAGCCTTATCTAAGAAGTTTGGTCACCCCCGCGACCAAGTCATCACGTCCGCGATTCCCATGGCAGGAATTGGATTCAAGAGTGTGTCGCGTCAGTGAACACTATGTAATCAAGTCACCATTTCATCACTAGCTCCATCGTGCCCATGATCAGAGATGTTGCCCTCGCAACCCAGTTTAGATCTCGAGGAAAACTAGCCGTTGGAGAATTTTATGAATCTCGCGGCCGCTACCGTGATTTCGTGCCCACAATCTAACACCCTGTGGAGCATTTAATGCAGATTTTTCTAAACATTAGAGACAACTTTGGACATGTTTCTAACAGCTAGTTTTGGGTTTTTTGGCTATAAATACCCATCATACATGTGTCTCAAAAAAGAACATTAATTCTTTGATTGCCAGACTCTTGCAAATTTGATTCTCTTTGTACTTTAAGCATTTACTCATAGAGTTTGCTTGTGTGTGGGTAGTTAGAACTCTAGAGCACTTGTTGCTTGGGTTGAGTGTCTAATATCCATTGACTAGTGTCAGTTCTTGTGAGGATTGAGAAACACTAGGGTTGGTTTGTGAGTTAGCCTTAGAAAGCTCATTTGTAAAGGTTAAAGATAGCTTTAGAAAATCTTCATTGTAAAGGTAGTGAGATAGCCTTTGAAATCTCACATTGTAAAGGTTGGAGATAGCCTTAAATCTCTATTGTATTCCATTTGTGGTTAGTAGAACCCCAAAGTGCTCTTTGGGAGAAATGGACGTAGGTCAAGTTGGGATCGAACCACTATAAATTCTTGTTCATTCTTTAAATCAATTTTTATTTTCTATTTTGCACCAATTAACCCCCCCCCCCCCCCCCTCTTGTGTATTTTAGTTTGTATCAGAGCCTTGTAGCTCATTTGTACCTTAAGTGGGATTTTAAAGATCATAAAAGATGTCAGGTGATAGCTTTGGAAGTTTGAGACCTTATTTCAATAGAAGTGACTATCCATAGTGGAAGTTGCGTATGCAAGCTTTCTTTGATAGTGACCAAATTGACATTTGGGATCAAATCTTAGTAGAATGGACTCCACTAACCATAACCGTAGGTGAAGTGACAACAATTCTTGATAGAAAGGATTGGGTGGATGCCCACAAGAAGAGCAATGGTAAGAATCAAAGAGCCATGTGTAGACACCTAATTTTTGGATGCATGTAGGATGGGAGTGCTGGAAGCCCAGATGATGATTAGAGAGTAACTCTGTTACTCAAGGTACACTATTTGAATGCCAAAGAACTTCTAAAATATGTTTTCAAAAGAATTTCTAAAAAGTTTTTATTTGAATTTTAAAGTTTTGATTGTTCTTGAATGGTTTTGATTGATTTTTAAGTGTTTTTGATCTAAAGACAAGCCTCTAGGCCAACTTCTGATGTTCGAGGCCTTGATTCAAAGTTTAAACTTCGATTCAATGAGGTTTATAGCTTAGAAATGGGCTGAAAGCGTCACAAAATGGGTCGGACAAGCTGGAATTGAGGCCTACACCCTATCAAAGAGGCATGCACCTCAGGGAAGAGGTGTATGCCTCAAGATAGGCTTGTACGCCTCTAGCTTGAGAAGCACACCTCTTCCTAGAGGCGCATACTTGTAGGAAAGGTTGTGCTTCTCTAGCGCAGTCTAGAACGAAGAACAGGTCAATTTTTGACTTAAAACAGGCCCGAATCCAATTTTTGAAGCCCAAAGCCCACCAAATCTGACTTGCCCATCACTCCAAGCCTAGATCACATCAGATTTCTGCATTAATGTTGATTTTTCTATTTTTAGAAGCAGATCTCTGATTTCTTTTATTTACGGGAAGGAATATTCTAGAATCAAATCAATCAAATATTTTAAAATCAAATCAAGCAAATATTCATCAATCTTTTCCTAATTGAGCCTCACCTAACCACTAAATAAACCCCTCACCACCAATACTATTCATCATCGATTCACAATAGAAACACTCTGCACTTTTTGAAAGCCTCTCAACTCAAAAAACACTTTCCTTTTTAGTTCTTTAGTTTTCTTTAAGTTTCTTTAGTTTTTTAGAGTTTAAATCTTCTAAAAACTCTAAAAATTCAATTCTAGAAGTTTAGGAAGATAAAACAAAGCTTTTTTTAGCTTTCTTAAAGTTTTTATAGTGAGATTCTGGGAAAGTTCTAAAGCGTTCAATGATCATACAGTGATTCTAAACCCCTAATCTGATGGGATAAGCACCCAAAAACCATGTATACATGATAATCATAAGCCTTTTTCTATCCTTTTTCTTGTTTATCTGTTGTTATGTTCTTGATGTATTCTTCATTGATAATGTTATTTTGAATGTTCCAACTTGCCTTAATCTTTGTTTTGCATGTTCATAATCATTGTTATCATTTATGGGAGGCTAGAATGTTGATATGATGATCTGAATCCAAGAAACTTCAAGAAGGCATTCTTCATCCTAGATTTAGGGTTTTTCTTGATGTAATAATGTAATTATGTTGTAATCTATTCTGGAAACTCTGTTTATGCTTGGAATCATTTTGAATTGAATTTGCAGGTCTAATTAACTTCAGAAATTGCTCATCATGTTCTGGGTGACAGAAGAGGTGCACAACACTCCCTAGAGGCGCATAAGCCTCCATTGAGGTGCATGCCTCTAGACATAGGTGTGCCCCTCTGTCTAGAGGCGCACAGTTGTCCTCCAGGCCCAGTCCGATGAGTTTTGATGATTTTGATCCAGTTTGATAATTATAGAAGGCCCAGAACGGGATTAGGCATGTTTGTATCCCTAAACCTAATTTAGAATGCTTTCACTTCTCTATGGTTTCTTAGATGTATGAATTAGGGCTTCCATATTAGTCAATGACTGCTTATTTCCTCACTTTACATGAAAATGGTTAAACAACTAAAAATAATGAAAATAATTATTATTTGGTAAATTAACAGTTAAAATAAACTCCAATGCATGCCATAGACTTAGGATCGTTAAAAGTAATTTAGAAACATTAGGTTAGAAATTAACTAGATCGCCTTAGAGGGTTTCTATTCTCCTTTACCTCCATTCTTTAGGATGCTAGAAGGTTTCTATTCTCCTTTACCTCCATTTTTAAGGGTGTATGTATATTGCATGTGTTTGATCATATTTATTATCATCATGTACATGTGATTTATCACTTTTTGCCATGTTATTGGGTGTTACTGCTTTCCTCATTTATACTGCTACTTGTTAGGGGATAGTATGATGTTAGTATAAATGTTAAGGTATGGTCCATAACTAAAGGAATGACTTATGCTGAGCTAAGATCTCTAGGTTATGACGTTTAACGTCCTTTAGGGAATCTGACTTCATAAAACATGAAAAAGTATGGTCCTGACCCACGAGTTTAGGTGGCGACTCCCTTGCTCTGTTATATAAACATTATCCCTACCTTGAATGGTTCCAGCACAAGGTCATTAAAATACTTGGATTGGCTTGGTGTTTAGCCCATGATTCAGGGCCGTGACACACCTCCCGTCCACACCATGTCTTTACTCTTTGCTTTTTTATCTAGAGAAGAGTGTGCAATAGTTCAATATTGTACAACTGCCCATTCTATTTGGAAGACATTGGCCAACTATCATGAAGGGACAACCGATGTGAAGAACAAGAGGATAGAACTTCTTGTCTATCAATATGAAACCTTCAAGAGAGTAGCGGATGAAAATGTCACAACACTCACTAACCGACTTCTAGCATTGGTAGAAGGCAAAGGAAGCTTGGCAAGATCTATTCCCTAGTGAGGTAAACAAGAAGATTCTAAGATCCTTGCCTAAAAAGAGGTTTGAGGCAAAGATTGCATCATTGTAAGACTCTAAAGATCTCACCACCATGCGAACTAATAAGCTCATAGGTAATCTCTTGATTTATAAGATAAACTATGATGAAGATGAGGAGCTAGAAGCTAGCGACAAGAAAGATAAGAAGAAAAAGACAATTGCTTTTAAAGCCTCTCAAGAGCAAGATGATGAGCCTAAGAAAGATGAAGCCAAGGATGGCCCTAATGAACAACAACTAGTATTGCTCTCTAAGAGAGTAATAAGGATGATCAAGGAAAGAGAAAGGGTCATCTAGCAAAGGCAAAGATAAAGGCAACATCATAGATAGAAGGAGAAGTAAGGAAGTCTCCAAGAAAAGTGGCTCCTCATTGAGGTGCTTTGAATGTGGCAAGATGGGGCACATGAAACCGGATTGTCCTACACTCCAAGGAAGGAACATAAAGAGTTTTAGTGCCGGATGGGATGCAAATGATCAATCTACATCCTCTTTACAAGAAGAAGATGAGAGTGATGATGAGAGTGAGCATGAGACTACCAATCTTGCTTTTATGGCCCTTGATGACTCTTCTAGTGAGGTAATAGTTTCTTGCCTATCATCTTTTCCCTCTTTTACTTCCAATTGTGATAGTGATCATGATGATCCCATAGAACCCATCATGGAGCTTAACTCAAAGTGTACTCTCTTCCATTATAAAATGGTTGAAGCTTAAAAGCTTTGTGAAGAGAGTAACAAGGAAGTTAGTGAGCTCAAAACTCAAGTAGAGGCACTTAAGCTCTCCCAAGGGGAACTTAAAGGTCAACTACTTACTTTTCAATTCAAAATCTCTACAATGATGACTCTTTCGCAAGAGAATGAATCATTGAAGAATGAGGTTGAAGAATTGAGAGAATCTATTGCCAAGTTTCACAAGGGCAATGAGAATCTTGATAACTTATTGGTGTCACAAAGACCTCCTCTTGTGAGACATGGCTTGTGATTCATTAAATGCTCAACCTCTTATGGATCTTCTAGAACCACATTTGTTAAATCATCATCACCACCACAAATCTCTAGTGTTGATATGGCTAACACTAAGGAATGGAAGCCTAAGTCAAAGCAAGGTAATAAACCATCCAATGGTTCTTTGGCCAAGAGGACTAACACCTCTCAAGGCAAGCCTAAGGGCAAGCTACAAGGCAAGCCTCAAAGAAAACCCAAGGGCAAGCCTCTCCCTAAAGGCCAAGCTCCTAAGAAACATCACACAATACAAAAAACCTTGAGCAAAAAGACCTCCACTCATAAGATTCAATGTCATTATTGTATGAAACATGGATAAATTAATATGTTTTACCATGTTAGGAGGGAGCACCATAGCTTGGGAACTTTTGTTAATGCTAACCCTCAAGGACCCAAACTTGTTTAGGTACCTAAAAACAAGTGATTAACTTGTGTTTGTAGGTATGCTTGAAAACCACAAGTGGAGAAAATGAATGGTATATTGATAGTGGATGCTCCAAGCACATGACCGGTGATAAAAAGCTCTTCTCCAAGCTTGAGAAGAAAAAGGGTGGATTGGTCACATTTGGTGATGATGCCAAGGGTAAGGTAATTGGCATTGGCACTATTGGTAATAATTCCTCCACTTTTATTGAAAATGTACTTTTGGTTGATGGTTTAAAGCATAACCTACTTAGTGTGAGTCAATTATATGACAAAGGTTTCAAAGATACTTTTGATTTAAATTCATGCTTAGTCACCAAGTCATTGGATGATAAAGTTGTATTTAAAGGCAAAAGATGTAACAATGTCTACATAATTGACCTACAAAATCTTGCTAACCAAAATGTGAAATGTCTTGTGTCTTTTAGCAATGATGCTTGGCTTTGGCATAGAAGGCTTGGGCATGCTAGCATAGAATTAATTGAAAGCCTAAGCAAGGGGGAGCTTGTGAGAGATTTACCTAAGATCAAATTCACCAAGGACAAGATATGTGATGCTTATCAAAAAGTCAGAAAGTAAGTTAAATCCTCCTTCAAGCCAAAGAACCAAGTAAGTACTTCTAGACCACTTGAACTACTTCATATGGATTTGGTTGGACCTTTACAAGTAGCTAGCTTGAGTGGAAAACACTACACCTATGTCATTGTTGATGACTACTCTAGATTTACTTGGGATGCATTCCTTACTCATAAGAGTGATTCTTTTAAAGCTTTTAAATATTTTACAAAACGTGTTCAAAATTAAAAAGGGTATTTCATAAGGAATGATCTTGGAAAAGAATTTGAAAATGAAGCTTTTGAAAATTTTGTTCTAAAAGAGGTATTTCTCATAACTTTTCATGTCCAAGAACTCCTCAACAAAATGGTGGTGTAGAAAGAAAAAAATCATACATTGATTGAGATGGCCAAAACAATGCTCAATAAGTATGGTTTACCAACCTACTTTTGGGCGGAGGCTATCAACACACCATGTTACATTTCAAACTGTGTTTTAAAAAGACCTATTTTGAACAAAACCCCTTATGAGCTATGGAATGGTAAAGCATCCAACATTCCATATTTTAGAGTATTTGGTTGTAAGTGTTACATTCTCAATACCAAGGACTATCTTGGAAATTTGCATCCAAAACCAATGTGGGAGTCTTTTTAGGCTATTCCAACTCAAGCAAAGCTTATAGAGTCTTTAACAAAAGAACTCTAGTTGTTGAATAGTCCGTGCATGTTACCTTTAATGAAACTAGTAAGCTTAATCTTATGAAATGTATTTCTTCTTGTGATGACGTTGTAGGTAACCTTAAAAAGCAACTTAAGCTCCTAGATTCTAATCTTATATTCCTTTCTCAAATTAAGCCTAAAAATGTTGATGAGGCCCTCCATGAGGAAAGTTCGGTCCTTGCTATGCAAGAGGAACTCAATCAAATTGAGAGGAATAAGGTTTAGGACTTAGTACCTAGACCTAAGAATCATCCAATTATTAGAACTAAATGGGTATTTAGAAACAAATTAGATGAGCAAAAGTCACTAGAAACAAAGCCCGATTGGTTGCCAAGGGTTATAACCAAGAGGAAGACATTGACTATGATGAGACCTTTGCACCCGTTGCAAGATTAGACGCCATTAGGATTCTTTTAGCATTTTCATCATTCATGGATTTCAAACTTTTTTCAAATGGATGTTAAACATGCTTTTCTAAATGGTTTTATTGAAGAGGTAGTGTATGTTGAGCAACCTCCCGGTTTTAAATGTTTTGATTTACCAAACCATGTTTTCAAACTAACTAAGGCCTTGTATGGTTTGAAACAAGCTCCTAGAGCTTGGTATGAAAGGCTTAGTTCATTTCTTTGTGAAAATGGTTTTGAAATAGGGAAGGTTGACACTACTCTCTTCATAAAAATACATAAGCATGACATACTCATTGTCAAAATTTATGTTGATGATATTATATTCGGTGCTACTAATGAGAGTTTGTGCAAGGAATTTGCTAATTGCATGACTAGAGAATTTGAGATGAGCATGATGGGAGAGCTTAAGTTCTTCTTAGGATTTCAAATCAAGTAAGGCAAAGATGGCATCTTCATCAATCAAGCCAAGTACACTAAAAGCTACTCAAGAGGTTTGGAATGGAAGTATGCAAGCCAAGCAAAACTCCAATGAGCACCACCACCAAATTGGACAAAGATGATAAGGGTAAGAATGTGGATGAGAAGAAATATAGAGGTATGATTGGCTCACTCCTCTATTTAACTTTTAGTAGACCCGATATCATATATGCTACATGTTTGTGCGCACGTTTTCAAGCATGTCCTAAAGAGTCTCATTTGCATGCCGTCAAAAGAATTTTAAAATATATGTATGGCACAATGCATATAGGACTATGGTATCCAATTCAACACTCTAGGAGTAAGCACATAGACATTAGAAATTATTTTCTAAGAGATGATCATGTGTAAAAAGGGGATGTTGTATTAGAATTTATTGACACAACTAACCAATTGGCCAATATTATCATAAATTCTCTAAATAAAGAATGCATGAACTTCATTAAGAGTGAATTAGGGATGCTAGATGGAAGCACCCTTTGATATTTCATAGTTTTTAAGAAAATTGGTTGATTTTTGTACCTTATGCATGAGGGACTTAAAATGAGTACTTTAGACTGTCTTAGTAGTCATAAGGAATCTTTTAAAGTCCTAAAGTAAACTTTAGAACCCTATGGCAAACAAATTCATTTTCAACTTAGCTTTTGAAAAATTGTTTTTGGACCTGTAAATTGCGGTCATGATCTCAAAAAGCGCAAGTGCGATCCCAGGTTAAATGTTTTGACTTTAATTTCTTGTTTTATTGATAGCAGGCACGATCTCCCTCATCGCGACTGCAACCAAACCTTGAAAAACCTTCTCGATGTTTGATCACTCTCATAATCATCGCTTCGTGGGTATGATTCAAACATCAATTTCCAAAAATGATTTTTCAAAGGCATCGTGGTTGCAACCCCATTCTTTGTGCTCATGATTTTCAGTGCTTTTTCAAAAGATTTTTGAACTGAGGTCAATTGCCTTGATCGCAGCGGTGACCCTCTTCATCATGGTCGTGATTATGAGCAAATTCGACCGTTACAGTGTTTTTCAAAAATCACGGGCATGATCACATTGATCGTGGCCTCGACTGACGTTCACAATTCAAAAAATATAGCTGTTACTAGTCGTTTCTATCCATTGAGAAACAACTAGACATGGATTTTTAGGGATTATTCTACCATATAGGGTCTCATACAAGTTTATATAAACCCCTTTAAGCATAAGAACAATGACTTACACTCTTTTCTCTTTATTTCAAGGTTTTACGTCATTTTTCTCTTCAACTCACTCTTTAGTCCTTGAAATTCAAAGTTTTCTTCATAATACTATCATACATCTTTTTCTAAACCCAAAATGCCTGGTATACGGATTAGGGAGCCCCAAGGCACCCAAACTCATTCTAAAACTCAGTCACCATCCAAGCCCACAAAAACCTCTAAAAATGCGACTAATGAACAACCTCAAGCTACCTCAGATTTACCACCTCCAACTGATGACCCACAATCTCAAGAAAAAGTAGCTTCATCTCTTGATCTTCTAGAGAATGAAGAAAAACAAAAATTTGAGAGGATGAGTGGGAAGCCTTTCCTTGAGACTAAGAAAGTGGCCGATCATGCTCTCACTACCTTGGTTATCAAAGAGGAAATTGAAGGGTACCTTGACAACTTGGGTTGGACCTCTTTTACAAAGCTAAGATACAATGGCTACAAGAACTTGACCTTGGAGTTCCTCTCCACACTTAAGGTCAACAAGAAGGTTAAGAAGGATTTGGGGAGTTATGTATGTAGGTTCAAATTGTTTAGGAAGCACCATGTGTTTCCAAGGGCTGCCATGCTTCGGATTCAAACAGAATGGGATCATGAACTTCAATGAATCCTTATGGATATTGAAGAATTTTGGAAAGATATCTCAATTGCTCCTAGATTCTTTACCAAACATACACCATCCAAGTCATTGAAGAAGCTAGGGCACTTTGTGTTGCATAAAATCATTTGCAACACCATTTTTGTGAAGAAAGAGGGAAACGACAAGATAGCAAACAAAGACCTCCTCTTTCTCCATTGTTCCCTTACCCCTAAAACACCAATCCAAACCTCTTTCTTCTTCATTGATCAACTCATTTCCCTTAAGACCATAAAAGGGTCAGCCATCTTGGTCAGCTCCTATGTCTTTCAAATAGCCTATTTCCTTAGCTTTGACCTCACCAAATCACAAGCCTACCCTTTCTCTCCCGCTCTTACCCTCGCCAAAGGGCTTATGGATCTTCCTTTCTTTACTCAAAAGGCAAAGATTGTGTCGAAGAGGGCTGATGATACTTATGAGTATTTGGGAGGGGTTTTGGATGAAGTGAGAGAGCAAGAAAAGGAAAAGAAAAGAAAAGCTATTTTGGAGGAGGGGCAAAAGGAAGAAAAGCCTAAAGACAAGAAGGCTAAAGTAAGGCAATAGGAGAGTGATATGGATGAAGAGCTAAAAGAGGGCAAATCTTTGGTTGAAGACATAGTTGACACTCTCCAACATATTTTGGCAAGGTTGAACACCCAAGATGATCACCTTGGCCATTTGATTCAGAGCATGGATGAGAAAGACCATGAGATCAATTGCATCCATGAGGACATCAAGGCCATTATAGCTAAATTGGACATTCCCCCATGTGCCCATGATGATTCTATCCCACTTCAATTTTTGTTTTTCATCATTTCATGCATCTTCATCTATTTCATTGCTTTCTTATGTACTTATCTTCTTTTTAATGAAATGGATGATATTTGAGCTTAATAGTTCTTATTATTATTGCTTGTCCCTTGTGCTTTATTTCTATTATCTTTTATGTTTTTAACCTTTGCTTTTTTGAGTTGACAAAGGGGGAGAAACCTATGGTTCCTGGTTCCCATACCCTTGCAAGATGTATTAGAATGGATTGAGACACCTTTGGACTTAACACATATTTGGTAAAAATCTTAAAACTTGTGTAAAACTATGCCTTAGCTCTGAAACATCCCTACATGGCTTTGGTAAGTTTTTAAATGCTGCACAAGTTGAAAGGGAGCAATTCCATTCAATTCACACACTTGTTAGGCACTTTGTGCTTTAAATTATTTTTGGGTTGTCAAACTCAAAAAGGGAGAGATTGTTAGCCTAAGTGCTTTCAATCTAACTTATTTTAAGCTTAAAAACCTTAATTAAGTGTTTTACAAATTTTTCAAGTGTGTAGGTTGAGTTTCAAGAAGTAAAAACATATGTTGAGAAAGTGTCTCGTAAATCACCCCGGCGATGACCATCACACCCGGGAGCTGTTGCATCATCCCCGTAACAAAGTGCCATGAAAAGTGCTATTAGCTTCTATTTCTCAATTACACGTAGTCGCGCCCTTGAGGTAAACCATCACACCCGTGACGAAGTGCTCTAGAAAATGCTATTAGATTCTATTTCTCAAGTGCACGCAATATGACCTGGTCAACCCTGCCACCATCACTGCCTCAGCCGATCGCCCTCGCAACAAAATTGATCGCTCTCACGATTCAAGTGCCAGAAGGCTCAAGGCATGGCTCAAGCATGAAGATCGCGCTAGTGACAACATGATGGCCCCTGCGACTGAGCTCCAAAAAGAAACATTAGCCATAGCCTTATCTACGCAGTTTAGTCACCCCCGCAACCAAGTCATCGCATCCGCGACGCCCATGGCAGAAATTGGATTCAAGAGTGTGTCGCGACAGCGAACACTCTATAATCAAGTCACCTTTTCATCACTAGCTCCATCACGCCCACAATCAGAGATGTCAGCCCCATGACCCAGTTTGGATCTCGAGGAAAACTAGCATTTGGAGAATTTTATGAATCTCGCGGCCGCTACTGTGATTTCTGGCCCGTGATCTGACACCCTGCAGAGCATTTAATGCAAATTTTTCTAGACGTTAGAGACAACTTTAGACATGTTTCTAATAGCTAGTTTTGGGTTTTTTGTGTTACATCCTCCTAAATTATGACTACTAACTAACACTATTGGTGAAATTAAGCATGATTTTTAGAATATATACAACAAATCCATAATATATCAATAATCTATTTCTGGTATTCAGATATTTTATCTAGTATATATAAAAAAATCCTTAAAGTCTAGCATCATGAAGCTCTACTCAAAAACTCATAGTCCTCTGTATAATTCCTATAAAACTGAGTTATTGGGGAAAAAGGGTGAGCTTAACACTCAGTGGGGAAACTACTAGCCACTCAACATTTAACAATAGAAATTTAACAATTATAGTAAGCACCAAACACAGTTATCAATCACATTTAGTGATTAACCCACAATCAATTACCACATCATTAACACGCATATTAACACAC